>JABBOT010000008.1:21376409-21465169 GCA_016165875.1 Acanthopleura granulata
AAATTCAAATGTAAAATGGAAATAACCTTTCGATTTACTTTCATAGCTGTTTACTTAGATTACAAACGACATTTAGTGAAATAAAGGATTGTTTTTTGCTCCGATTGGTTGAAAAGCAATGTAATTTAAGCAGGAATGGATATGGACATATGTACATTACATTAATTCGGTCGCTACAAACATATTATATGCACGTATCGATTTCGTGGAAAATGTGTATAAAAAATGCACTGAGAACTTAAAAATCGGTTTTTAATGTGCAACCACGTATATAGGGGCCAAAAATAACACATAAGTATTGTAATAACAGACAGTGTGAGGACTATGTTTTTAGCCTTCTCTAACATCACTTCCTGCCTCATCACATGCATGCGGCACTGTCCAGAATTATTACCCGTAGCGTCCTTTTGGTGGCAACGATGTTAAGGTAATATAGGCAGTGAAGAATGCCTTGTCGGTGGAGTAAGGGTTCTAACATGGATATTCAATGACAATCGAAGGGGCATAACCCTTTATTCAATGTGCGCCTAACGTGTAGAAATAGTCATGTGGACATTTGGTGTAGGACAAAAGCGTTTGAGGTACTGAGGAGCTACAGAACTCCATGAGATCTTGTCAATGGTAGAAGTATCTGCGGGCAGTAGTAAGGATGAGGGAGATATCACGTGGTAGGGTGATGTCAATTCATTGTAAAATGTCCTTTGAAAAGTGGGTCAGCGATGAACAATAGCTAAGCCTATTCTTTACAAATCCCGTATCTTTGTTCAGTGCGCAATTCACGTACAAACATAAAAGTCTCTATTCTTCTACCATCCTTTCTTATCTACTCAGTTGATATGATTCGAACAAAAGCAGGTGAAAACCTAAACACAAACGCGATTTAACCTTACTCAGGGGTTAAATTCATGACAACTGATGAACTGACGCCCCCAATCAAAAAAACATTCATCATACCTTGCCTCACTTGGTAAAGGCGGCCGAAAAACGCATGCATTACTAACTCATTATACTGCTTACTTGTTCTCCTGCACCCGCTCCTCCACTTCATGAGATCCATCCCCCGGATTTTGAAAGTTCTCATCAGCTCCAGTTCTGCTAAAGACAATAATCAACAAAGGGGGTAGACTGCATAACTGAAAATGCACATGGGACGAATACGGAAAAACAGATGTTGAAAAGCCAAGGTTCGGTTGTTGCAGTTGTTGGTTGCTGACCCGCTTTTCAGACGTTTCACTCTGAAAAAGCCGATTATACCATGTGACTGCAAATCCCCCAGAAAAATATTACAGTGCCTATACCGTGAAACTTTCTTGCTGCAGTTCTTACTGAGCTGTCTGGTTGACATGATGACCTGTAAGGTATTCGGCATGGCACTTCATTCCTGCTGGTTTTACTGAGCCGTGTGTTGAAATTTCGCCCCTTCTGTTCTTAAAATTCTGTCTGGTTGATATGTTGGCCTGCTAGCTGTTCGGCATGAAACTTCGTTGCTGTTGTTCTTACCATCAGTATTGCGGCTATGTATAAGCTCTACAAGGAAAAACACTGTATATATGTCAAATAGTAGAATTCTTTACCGCGTCTCAGCTGTCCCTCAGCGCTGTTATGATCTGCGCGGGGATTTGTCCTAAACCGACAAGTGTAGAACGCAACTTACGAAAAGTTTGTGAATACAACCTCATATCCTAGCAGTGTATTGTGACTCCCATCTCTACTCTACCGTAACTAAATGCCCGAGGAGGAGGGGGAGGGGCGGGCGTATTTTTAGTCCTCTTACATTAAACGTGTAACGCGAGCGACTCATCTTGTGGTCGCAAGTCCAGCACTGCTCGCGTCAGCCTATCACCGGCTTGCTCCAGCACGAATTTGCATACTCTGTGTCGGCATAAGCAACGCCTGACCACAATGCTCAACAAGGCTGTGTAATGACCTTCTGCTTAAACTTTACCATATATATTATTCTGTTAGACCCATCAGCAGGAAAGCTGTCAGTCCATAGTAAAGGTCGTCATTAAAGTGCACAAACTATAACACTCCCATCTGCAGACATGTCTGAAACAAACCTACACCACTGGCTGCCCTGTCCAACATTGCATGAAATACATAGACTTTGGTTTGATAAAGAATCATTTGAATGCAATTGTCTACCATGTGGATGTAAAATAGCCAGCCACCATGCAGCAACTGTTTCAATAGTTAATGATTTAAAAGGGAACTTCAAATATTTCTTTGAACGACAATCTGTGCAACAATTCAAGCTTTTCACTGAGGAACAATCAGAACAGCTTGGCAATGAGGAGCTGGTAAAACTCCTTAACGTCTTTAACAAAAAGGTGCAAAGCTGTGTGCTCCTTTGTTCTATCCTGGAGTACGTCACATCGTTAAGTGTATGTGTGCGCACAAAACACTTAGGTAGTACACAGAGTCCCACAGAAAACAGGGGCTTTTTTCTGCGGTGAAGTGATTACAGTGAAGCTAAGGGCGACATACATTTAATCTGCTGCTAGGTACACAAAAAGGTTGTTTCAGATGTTGTCACATCAGGGGGAACCACTCTCTTTGACACACAAATAAGGGGACACAGGTCTCACAAAACCATATCTAAATCTGCGGACCCGGGCATGATACTGTTTGTCCTCTGAGGCAACTCTATTTAAATTCTTGATCGGCGCCGACCTGCCAAATTGACAAACGGCTGATCGGAGGCAAAACCACGGAATGACAGGAGGGTGATCCTTGAATTCTCTATACTTTTGTTCTGTGTTCATTCCTTTCCATTTTCTGGTGAACAAGTGAACAAAAAATGAAACTCTGACGCCTGCTCAACAAAATTGGAGAACCCTACAAGCTGAAAACTGGTGATGTATGTGCATGGAAAATGGAAAATGAAATAAGTTAGAGAAAAGAATAGTTTGCAAGACATATTTAAATCGTGAACATCAACAAAGCATGCCTTTGAATCTGTCACCTTGAAGCTGATCGATTCTTCTATTAAAAGAAAAGAACACATTTATACAACCTATACCTTAAAAGAAAGAGCTTTACTTATGGTTAAATAAAAAATCTCAATTTTCTGGCCAACATAAATAACAAGTGCTTGTTATTTGAGTATTTAATAGTTAAATATCCAAGACTGAGAAGCCTTTTCAGGCCGCCATTTTAACACATTGCTTAGGTCATCGTGCTTAGCTTTGCAAAGTAGCTCTTCTGTCTTTGAAGGCAAAACAAAAACATGTATATAAGGTAATGGAGAGCTTCAGTGGGGACCCCAGCTCTACTTCTGATGATGGTGAATGTAACTTCGGCTTACAAGGCTACCAGTTTGAATCACAGAGGAGTGAGGCTGAAAGCAGTAGTCTGACCGACCAAGGATCAAGCTCAAGTGAGTGGGAACCGGGATTTCTGGCTTTGACAGGGGTAATCTGTGAAAGGACAGGTTGCGCTCTCTGCCTTCAGGATATCGCATTTCAGACTCACGCATGTTGGCATGTTGTGTCCCCTTAGTACATCTCAAACTCTTCCTTTTTAGAGTTGGCTTTAACAGAACTTAAACCCCCAAATTATCACGATGTACAAACATATTTAGCTGAGACCGGAAAAGCACGTTAATTAAATGGTAGGAGTAAAACCTTAAGCACAGTGATATCACAATAATATTCAAGAGGAGCGTAGGAGAATTTTCCTTGGACAAGCCTAAAACATGGCGGGACTCTCTATGTGCCCAGAATAGGTGGATTTTGTAAAACAAATATGACGATGTTGAAAACAGTTTGTCTCTTTCACGAAACCTTTAAAAATGTTAAAAAAAACTAGTATTCCACGCAGTTTGTATAGCTCTTTCATTTAAAATGTAGGTTGTATAAATGTGTTCTTTTCTTTTAACTGTTTTTACGTCCGTATAAATGACACAAATTTTGTAGATGAGAGTAAAAAAACAAAACCCTGGCTACCCATGGTCTCACATTGTAAGTGAAACCCTATAGTCTTAGACAATAAAGACTACAACTGGGTCCTGACTGTGTCCGCTGCCACATTTAATGGTGGTCAGTGTATAAGGTTATAAATATCAGTGTTAGCAGATATTGTCAATAGATATTTCTCAGTTTTGCATAAATTAAGGTTTGATCACGTGGCAGAGAAATGCTATAAACACTTTGATATAAGCAGTCTACTTTAACAGTCATTCAGTCATGCATGTAACAAAGAAACATACTCTACCAGAATGGCGGAGGCCTATTTGTCGCAAGGCCAGTGAAGCGATAGTGCGAAGCGATGACATTATACTTCAAAGCAATGGCAGGATACTGCGAAGCGATGGTGCGATGTTAGCATCTTCTGAAGATTTTGCAACTTGTTGCAGTACACAGGATAACTGTAAAACTGACAAAAGCGTCAAAATCTGCTGTTAGGTACACGACAAGGTCGTCCACATATTGTCAAATCAGGGCAAACTATTCCCTTTGACACACAAACAATGGGACAATACTTTGCCTTCATTTAGCACGCAATCCTCTGATAAAGAAATATGACTCGGTTTCAGGATATATACATGACGTGCCTAGCCTGATTAACAACAGCAATGTTGGTTATCCACTGCGTGTAGTCCTCGTGGTACGAGTTATCAGCGCCTACCTACACACGAGATCCACACCTTCATGTTTATAGGAAGGGTATACTACACCAACAAGTATATATCACGAGGACTCCAGGATATTCATGTCAAGGTGTCATCGGTTACTACAGCAACATGTATATGCCACGATGACTCCACGGTTTCCTTAGCTACTAATCCTGTACTTAGGCGTTTTAGGTCTCATTCAAGCACTTCAGAGAAGGCTAGTGTCCGTCAGTGCACCTCCACACTGGGACTGGTCCATTAGGGCACTGCTCCGCGTGGGAACTGGTTGCCGCCAACATCAAACCAAAATGTCCTCGAGTCTAGTTTTTGTGACTTTTTGTAACAATAAGTCCCTACATAAGTAAGCTATGTGGTTTTTGGTGTATCTGGCGCTGTATTTTTTTTTTTTTTTTTTTTTTTACAAATAGTGATGAACTGACGATCGTAGAAGGCGATGACTTAACTTGGTCGAATACCGGTACTAAAAACTGCCTCCCGTTTGGAGCAGTATATTTGTATGTCACTCCACGGTATGTACATGTACTGATAACATGACTAATAATCAAATAATTAGTAGTATCTCTGTTGTACCTATACAGGCTATAAGAATTGTCAGTCCTAGCTTGGGAGTACTTCTGTAGTATATACACAAGGTGTAAGAATGACCAGACCAGCCCAGCTTGGAGGTACTTCTGTAGTGTCTGCATTGGAGGTCGGAATGACCAGCCCCAGCCTGGGGGTACTTCTGTAGTATCTATACAGGCTATAAGAACGGCCAATCCCAGCTTGGAGGCACTTCTGTAGTATCTATACAGGCCACAAGAATCACCAGCCCCAAGCTAACTGGAGGTACTTCTGCAGTATCCATACAGGCCACAAAACACAAGAATTACCAGCCCCAACTTAATTGGAGGTACATCTGTTGCCTCTGTACAGGCTATAAGAATGACCGGCTTCAGCTTGGTGGTAATTCTGTGATATCTGGACGTGAAATAAGAATGACCAGCCCGATTTTGGAGATGATATTGTAGGATTTATGCAGGTATGTGATACCCAAATAGAGCCTAAATATGTCCAGTTCTCATGTAGAGGGGAATCCGTAGAAGGCCTACGTGTTCTTGCAAGTATATAGGCTACCAGAAGGACCAGCCCTGGGCTGGATGTGATTCTGTAACAGCCTTGTAAACTTCAAAAATGACCATTTCCCACCTGGAGATGATTATTTGATGTCGTCACATGATGCAAAAAGAAGAACAGAAGAATGACCGGGCCCCGCTTGGATTTAACTCATACATGTAAGCAATAAGGACGACCAGCCCTAGCGTGGTTGAGACTACTATATAAATTTACCGTATATAAATGTAGCCAACCTGTATAGCTGTGACGAATCTAATTCCCATTGATTTTGTACTAAAAATTGAGCATATAAGAATGACCAATCCCCTCGCTCCCGGTGGTGAGTCCATAGACAGTATCTATTCTGGTTATACGAATGTCCAATCCTCTCGTAGAGGAGATTGTATTACAGCACACTGACTTAAGGGTTTTCACTTTGCCCATTGCAATACAAGGCTTAGGAAGCTATGTACAGGGACTTGGTCGATTTAGACATTACAGATTTGCATACCAGGGGTACATCATTCATACATTAAGGAAGCAATACAAAGATGAATAAATCATAAAACACTAATACAAACCATGGTTTACCCATGAACACGAAATTTGAAGCATGGAGGCAACGTGTAGTTAATTTGTAGTTGATGTTGGCGGCAACCAGTCCCAGCGTGGAGCAGTCCTAGCGTAAAGGCACACTGATGGGCATCGTCATGCTCCATATATAGCCAAGATCACGTGACTGACATCCGGGCACCGCACAAATCAGCTGCAGCCGTGGGTAGCCTTCGCATGTTTACAGATATAAAAACACCAACAAAAAAAAATAATAATAATAGCCTTACTATAATAGTGTAATAATTTTGCAAGATATTTTGGCCCAAATAATTCATCTTGTCAAATAACTAGATGCCTGACCTACAACATATCCAATATCATCACAGGTTGACCACCACTTTCTCAAAATAAATCAGCTGGAATCCTGGTACTAGCGTCCTGTCGCCATAGAAACCGACTGTAGGGATCACTTGTTCGTTGCATAATATTTTTCTCTGTTTAATTCGCTTTTTTCTTCACCCTTTATCTGTCATATTTTTTACCTGAAAAATCACCGGGTAATGCTTCAGTACACTTCAGAGATATAGCTAATCACTGCCCACCCTCACCGTTTCATGCGTGCTGGAATCTTGGTACAAAATCGATTTTGTGTTTTTATACCTACATTTTCATCCTCTGGCAAATGTCTTTCCCGACCATCAGTCAGTACAATTCTTTACACTAAATGGTCCACCGAGCGATTCCCTTTAGTTTGTGACCTGACCTGGGTAACACTAACTAAATGTGAACCTTTCACTACAGACACGGCTCTCTGATAACAATAACGGTGAATTCTGTACCTATCAATCCCCGGCGAGGTTCATTCAGTGCCGTATGAGCGCCAGTTTACTGCCAGGATTGCCATTGCGCCTCAGTTCCTGCTAAGTCCAATCATTACGCTTTTATCCGGTATTTAGAACAATGGAGATGACAACCGTGATAATATAACACAGATGAGGTGAGAGGACGTATTATTCTGCTACGGCCTACTTTTTACCGTGCGCCGAGTTAATGGGATTGAGCAGGGCTATTATCTGCACTGCTTCTTCTACCTATCGACCGTCTACATTTCTGAGAATATAGCGAATTTTATAACATCCTCAGACATCCGGGCGCTTCACCCGCTTGTGGCAACGGCAAGTGGACGACGAAGTGAAAGGTAAAATGCGAAAGGATAGGAATATGTATAACACCGGAAAAAAATTCTGCGAACTGCGGCTGATAATAACCAGAAACTACAGTATGTTTTACCATAAAACTATCTGTATAGCATATGTAAATTATGAACGTTAACAAAACCTAGTTTTGAATTTGTGAGGCCGTGAAGCGGAGTTATGTATTAACTTCCAAGTTTATATTTTGACAATGTTTTCATCGCCGTGTTTGTGCGAGCAAAACGTGTTGTCGCGAGAAAAAACACTAATGCTTGGGCGTCCATGGTCGCGAAAAAGACCAGTTGAAGAAAAGGACTGGAATTTGTTCTGTAGATTTCATATTTTTCTTTTCATTCATAGTTTGTTATATAGAAGGGTCTGTCATAAATTTATCATATTTAGCAAGTGAACATATTTTAAAAGTGAACATAATATAAGCCCGTACAAATACATTCGTTTGAAACGTAAAATACTAGCAGCATTGAAATGAGTATAAACTGTGAGGGAAACCACTTCATGGGTTTTGATAATATGTTCTTATATTAAATATTAACTGAACGTAACACTATACATCAAGAGTTTGGAAAGACGTTTTTCAAAAATATGTGTGTGTGAATTATAGTTCTCATCCTGTTATGAGGTTTTGGACTGGGGGCACTAATTATCATGGCAGCTAAGAAAATATATACGTACAAATTATCCGTGGTCAACTCTGTTTGTCGCCTCTGTATCTATGTATCCACCAGAAACTGGTAATGGACAAATGTGACTTACGACACAGTCATCCATTTGACTATGTATTCGTCGAAAATTAAAACTGTACATGGAGAGCAATTGGAGTTGTAGCACGGACATGAAGTTATATCTATTTATATCTTATATATAGGGATAATAGCAATCTGGTTACCATGGTAACAGTGAAAATCAACAAGGATGAGTCGCAACACATCGTCACCCCTGTATCTAAGCATCCACCAAGAATTAAAATGAATACGGAAAACAATTGGAGTTATAGTCTGGATCTGAAGCTCAGAACTAAGTATAAAGTAGACATCAGGAAAATGTTAAGCTGGTTACCATGGCAACCATGGAAATAGATAAATGTGAGTCGCGACGCCTTGTCATCTGTGTATCTATAAATATAAAAACTGGAGTTGTAGGCCGGACACAAAATCATGTCTATTGATATAGTGTGTATAGTAATGGTGGCAATCTGGTTACTATGACAACCGTTAAAATGAAAAAAAATATGAGTGGCGACACATCGTCACTTCTATGTCTAAGTATACACTATAAGAACAAAAAACTGAATATGGAAAACAGTTGGTGGTGTTGTCCGCACACGAATTCATGCACATTTATTTGTGCAGTATATATTTTAACGGGATTTTGAGAAAATAAATTTCAAATGAGACTCTTGATAGGCCTAATAACTTTTATGCCACTTGACATTATGTTCATGGTTTTTGAGAGTTTCGCTGTATTTGTTTTTATATTGTTGTCTGAGGCCATTGTATTTAATTTATTTAGTAAATATCTGCTGAAGTTATGATTATTTCATGCCATAGGAAATTTTCAGCCTATTTCCATCTAAATCACGAGTGAGAGTTGTTGTTGCTGTTGCTTCGGCGTTGCTGTGTTATATTAATTTATAAGCATATTTCAACTCTTAGTTTCATTTCGTTGAAATTCATGGAATTTATGTTACCGTTGTACCTATAAAACTCTTTGTCTTGTATACTTAGCTTTATTTTATGTATTGAAGTGACATACGTGGTCCTTAGTTTTACTTTGAAATCACAAATTGTCTTGTTGCCATTTTTGTACTTTTATGACTATTAAGATGTTCCTAAAACCTAGACTGATAGACTTTTAAAAGTGGGATAACAATTTTCCTACAACCACTTGAAATGGAATTTATCAATGATGAAGTCGATGTCGTTCACTAGTCAGCTGAAAAGCACGCAGTATCTCGCACCAGCTGGGACAACCATTACGGTGGGTAGAAGTCAAATGAATTTATTGACATAAACTTTAATTGATTAATATTTTTTGGAATGATTTAATGGCTGATTCTCAAAGGTCATGTGTAGATCCACAAATGTCTGTGAAATTTGTTGGCTGGGGTGAATGGCCGAAGTTATAAGTGTCGTACAAGCCATACCAGATCACAACGGAAAGAACCATAGATTCAACAGAACCTTTATTGCCTATGACTTCGACCATTCGAGTACTCTGAGCAACTAGAGCTATATCTGACATCCATAGTAAATAACAAATGAATTCCAGTATCAAAGGGAAATAATAATTTTTTGATTTACTTTTAATATGGTTCAAATAGGTGTCCGAGTAAATCAATATCATAATTCACAAAAAAATTACTGAAATTGTTTATGTTGGTATTGGCTGATGTAAAGACACCGTGGTTCAAACTATCAAGAACTGACCATAACTCATAATGAACAGATGATGTGCACATCTGCAATTGTTGGACAATGTGAATGCCAAATTAATTAATACATTTTTTGGCGAGAAGCATGGGCAAAGGAAACTTGAACTAGGAGAAAAAAATATATAAATAAACCAGAAATAGTATTTTATTATTGCGATATTGACCCGGAAAGCCCATTTTGTTTGACGACTGGTGTATGAATGTCGGTTTCGACGCCTAGATGTTCTTTGATTTCATGTTATTGTGTATACATGTCTTAACTGTGATCACAACACAGCACTTTGAGTAAATCTGGACCGGTGACGCCTAAAACATTTTTTTTCACTGTAATATTTATTACCTAATTCTGCTTAAGACTTGGAGCGTGGAGTGGAGATGTTGTTACTTCTTAAACGAAGGGGACATAACCCTTTCACAGAACGCGACAGTTGTGTAAAACACTGTCCGGCGATGAAGTGGTTGAGCGTCTGAGTGTTGTTAAGCCACAGATCTCCCTGTGACTGGGCGATACCAGAAACACGAGTGCTGCTCGATCATTGCTTACCTGTCCTTCGTGCAGACCCAGCCAACAAAATCTGCTGTTTTTATATGTACCATCTTTTCAATTACCCGAGATATACAGCGGGTATAGATAATTGCAGTCGGACCAAAGGCGGTCGGACTTGAACGAACGGAGGCTCGATTCAATACTATTTTCTCCAGCCACATAAGCTAAGACGGATGCATTGCACAGTGGCATACTGCGAAAACAGTGAGTGACTGAGTGCTTGGGGCTTAACCCGCCAACAGTGTGCAGAACCATTATCTGAATGATGGTCTCTAGACCTTTCTTAACAAACCAGCTTATTTTGTGTAGCATAGAGCTAGTAACGTGCGGATGGATGGTCATGTGTTTCCTCCGGGTTCTGCCCGGTTTACTCCCAGCATAATGCAGGAGGCCGTCTGACAGGTGAAGTATTCTTGAGTAGGGCGTAAAGCACCAATCAAACAAATAAATAAATACTTTATATAGGTTTATGAAGGGTTTTTACTCCACTGAGTATAATACTGCAGTTTTTAGGCAATAAAACAATGTTACATACTATAAGGGTGTACTCGTCAGAAACTTTGCATTCAGTACACAAAGTACATTCATATGTGATATCACTTCTAAATGTATTTTATAGTGTATACGACCAATTTACATTGGTAAATTGCGGCTATACCGAATCTCGTCGAAGCAATTCTGTTGTAAACAGTTAGTTCATTAAAACATTTTCAGCTGTCAAGTCCATCCCCATCCTCCTTTTGATAAATAAGCCTGAAGAATACCCATATATGTTACAAAAAAACTAATCAACCCGTGTTTAATTCTGGGAATGTACCACCCCTTATCATCATATACAAGGCCATTTTGTGTCAATTCCAGATATAGTTTTCATGATTTTATTTTGTATATTTATAGTGAATTTATTGCAAATAATTATTGCGCTTCTATATGGTAAACTTTTTTGAACCATACTGAACAAACTGATTCACTTGATCCACATCACAGATTCTTTTTTAGCCGGTAAATGTGCTTCTTTTGGAATACTTCCGTGCATTCAAAATGAATGTATTTGTATAACTACATGTACATTCTTCCAGCTACACTAAATTCTGCATATAATCATCAGGGCGACACTGGCCGTCCGCAATCTTTCATTGAAAACTGGCGACACATCACAATTCATTGCCCATTTACTTACATGTTAACGTTTCGCCTCACATCACTGTCCTAAATCTCCAAGCCCTAAACCCACCGGGCCTCAAAGTCGACATCGCCCCCTAACAAAACTGCGGCCAAATTCCTGATAGAGGTTGATCGATGAAATTGACAAACAGCCGACAGGTGTCAAAACCACCCAGTCACACATCAGTCAACCCTGATTTATCACCAGTTTTGCCTGGTTTCCATCCGCCTCCATTTCCTGCGAATTTATACCTGGAGTGAAACTTTGAAACCTGCCCTAAAAAAAAAAAATAAAGAAAAAAGAAAAAACAAACAATACCAGCCGACAAACAGCGAAAATGAGAAAGAGCAGCTCAGAGAAGCGGAAGAAAGTATGCGTAAAAATAATATTGAACTACACTCGTCGAAAAGAGTTGCACTTTGGTCAGCAAGTGGGACGGACGCGTTTTTCCGCTTGTAAGCTGAGCTTATGTTGTTGTTGCACTCCAATTGCTTGTACCTGACTAAATCTGTGTAATTTCAAAGTAAATGTATATAGTTAAGTAGGTTAGCGTGATTGTATATAGTCTACAGTGATTTTGTAGCATAAATGATTTATTGTTCTGTGAGGTTAACTGATTCTTGTACATTGCTCTGTCACTCTTGAACTAACAAAGGCTCCTTTCGTCTTTCACCTTGGCCTCGCCCCAGAGGTACCCCTCCTTTCTCCTAACTGTCTTCTAAATAATCGCACTGTGCTTGCACCTAGTTTATATGGGCTACTGTTAGTCATTTGAGCTACAATGGAGGACGATGGCGACGATATGGACTTCACTGAGGTGCGACCTTCAGGGAGGGCAAGCGGGTACGAAACAGAAATGACAGAGAGGAAGGCGAGGGAGGAAAGAAATCACGAGAAGCTGAAACGAACTGTAGTTTAGATGTTGTCATGTCTGTGGATTCTCTGTGTGCTCGTTGAATCCTGTAAAATTTGGTGGAGCCTTACACGAAGTTGTTGGGAGGGTGAAGTCCGTGAAAAGACTGCCATCACGTGACTTGCAGTTACCATGCTCTGACAGGGGCCAGGTCAAGTGTTTGCTTAGGCTGAATTCAATAAAGGGCAAAGACATACATAGCTGCCAGCCATCCATGTCGTCATGTAAGGGTGTCATATATGGTGTTGGAGAAAGTGTAACAGCTTTGGAAATCCTGGTGGCGTTACGTAAAGAGAAATGCAATGAAACTGAACGGATGAAAAAGGGTCAGGTATCATCTTGCATTTTGCTTTATTTTGATCGAGATGACCGTTCAACGGAAGTGTTGCTAGGATATGAGAAATTTACTGTAAAGCGTTATATCTCCCTGGTGTTGAGATGTTTCCGTTGCCAGTGCCTAAATCATACGTCGAAATCTTGTCGAGGTTCCTCTCGCTGCTCCCCCAGTGGTGGCTCTCATGACTGTGAGCAATGTCCAAACATTAGCCTCCCCAAATGTGTCAACTGTGCAGGTAGCCATAGTGCTGCTTATGGCGGCTGTCCTGCCAGGAAGGAGGCAAGTAAGGCTCAATATATCAGAATTACAGAGAATGTTTCGTACTCCTCAGCTTTAAAATCTGTCAACAACGCTCGTCCCGAACACACTTATCCCGGCCATGTACAGTCCGACCAAAACAATGTAGAGTGTTCCCAGGCACCCAGAGGCCTTGAGCGTGTGTCACGCCCGAAACCACCTACCCCTAAACCCAGACCACAAACTAAATCTGCTGGCGTACAGACTGACATTGACATGGCTATCAAGACGGACTACTGTTCGGATGTTACTCTCGCGAATGTTGTGGCAGTGGTAACAGAAATTTTATTTTGCTAAAGTTCCTAAGAACTCGGAAGTTATCAGTTTCATCGCTGACTATGCTCGTCGCCATCTTGGTAGTGAGACCTTTTTCCCTCAGAGCTTGTGGCTCTACTGAAGCAAAGGAAAATAGCCGGTAAACGATGGATTATACAAGAAATCTAAAAATCCTTGTGTTTATATTTCTCACGATGGCTTTCTGTATACTACATCAAAACATTCAGTCTTTGCTCATGGTCAAGAATTCAAAGTTTTCTTAGCTGATCTTAATGTTGAACCTGATGTAATTTATCTCCAAGAAACATTTCTTAAACCTAAGTATAACCCTACATTCCCAGGATATGTCATGAAAAGAACTGACAGAATTAGCATGGCCAGAGGTCGGCTGGCTATGTTAATGAAAAGTGGTATTTCATTCACGGAAATTTGCTTCCAGAATTTCGCAGTATTGAAGTCCAGGGATTTCAAATTTTCCTTACAGAGGGGCGGGTTGTGAATGTAGTAAATCTGTGCAACGCTTGTAATAGACTAGATGTTTCTCAGCTCAGTGCCATTGTATCGATTGATAAGGGCCCTAAAATATTTTGTAGTCATTTTAATGCACATAATGTGTTGTGGGGTAGCTCATCAACTGAAGCCAATGGTTCTGTAGTTGAAGAGTTCATCGAAGATAATGATCTAATTATGTTAAATGACGGATGTGGAACAAGAGACGACGTCCGCTCGGGCAAGTTATCTGCCCTTGATTTGACTTCGTGTTCCAACGAGATAGGTCCTGGTGTTTCATGTTATGTGGACTACGATTCACCTAACGGAATTGATCACTACCCTGTGGTTGCTACATTTGGGGTATCACCACACTATAATGATGTAGATAACCAGCCTAGATGCAAAATACAAGGAGCTGATTGGAATACCTATGCCATTGAATGCTTATCGTCATTGAATGCATCTGTTGTTTCTGATAACATTGATCAATTTACTGACAACATTATAGGCGCTATCAACTCTTCAGCCAGTGTCTCCATCCCGAAGTCTTCAGGGGCTGTCTGGTCGAAGTCCCCAGTTCCATGGTGGACGACAGAGTGTGCTAATGTCATACGTCAGCGTAAGAGAGCTAAGAACAGCGTCTCACGCCCGTCTGATTAACGATATCGTTTTTTATCGGAAATGTAAGGCTATTGCGCAGCGTACAATCAAGCAAGCCCAGAGAGCCTATTGGCGAAAGTACTGCTCTGGCATTACTAATTCAACACCACTAAAGATGGTATGGGCCCAGGTAAAGGCAGTAAGTGGTGCTAAGAAGTAATAATATTCCTACATTGATATCTGATAACTCATCTTGTAATAGAGACTTTGATAAGTGTAATCTACTAGCGGAAAAGTTTGTTCATGCTTCAAGTTCTAGTTTGATTCCGATTTTATCAAACACAAAGAACAACAAGAGCTACTCCATAGTTTTGATAATATTTTGTTCGATGATCTGGCCATTAATGACGAATTTTCTCTCCTCGAACTCAAGCAAGCTCTGAGTGGGAAAAAAGATTCCACACCAGGGAGGGGGGGGGGGTATATTACTATATGTTAAAAAACCTACCTGATGAATGCCTTAAAATTATGTTGTTGTTGTACAACACTATTTGGTCAAGAATGAGTCTCCCCGCGTGCTGGAAAACGGCCACTGTGATATCTATAGCCAAGTCAGGAAAGAATGCTACAGAGCCGGGATCGTACAGCCCAATAGCATTAACATCAGTGTAAAACGATGGAGACCATCTAACAGGCTCTAGACGCAATAACACGATGGAGTAAGCTTTGGGGGTTCCGTTTTTCGTGTATGAAGTCAGAGGGGGTTGCGTTCACGACAAGGGGGATTTTGCCGCAAATATCACTTAAGCCCGGTAACACCAACATAAAGCTGTCTTCATCCTTCCGATACTTGGGTGTCACTTTTGACACCAAATTGACCTGGCCCAAACACATTGATAATGTTGTTCTCAAATGCAAAAAAGTGCTTAACTTGATGAGGTCTATATCTGGTAAAAGCTGGGGAGCTGGTTATAAATCCTTACTCTTCATATATAGGTCGATAATCCGATCCAGGCTCGATTATAGATATGAAGCTTTTGATTCGGCCTGCGATACTTTAAAATCTAGACTTGACTCTATCCAGTGTACAGCGTTACGAATTTGCGCTGAAACGATGAAAACAACTCCTTTAAATGTTCTTCACGTCCACTGCCAGGAATGGTCTCTCTCAGTTAGATGCAAACTGCGCACAGAAATATTTGGGATGAAGTTAGATAGCTCTCTACATAATTCAGCCAGTTCAGTGTTTTCACCATCTTGTTATGATTCTCTCTATAATGCCAAGAAAAGGTCACAGGCTTCAATGTTCGTGCCCAGGATATTTTACAGAGTGCTGGGGTCAATATCGGACGTTTACAGAAGGAATGTGTCCCGCCATCTCCCCTCTGGAAGGCCCAACCACCATCTGTATACATGGACCTGCATTCTCAGGTCCAGAAATCAGACAGTCCTCACCATATTTCTGTGATTTCTAACGAATACGTAAGCAACAATTGGTCTGCATACATGCAAATTTATACCGATGCCCCTAAGTGCCCTGCTACTGGTAAAGTTGGGGCTTTGCGTACCAGAACTGCGATATGAAAAATTTCTTAGATTGTCGGATAACCTGTCTGTCCATTCAGCAGAACTCTATGCAATTCCGAATGCTCTGCTCTTTCTTTTGGATTTAAGACCATTAAGAGCTGTTATATTAACAGATTCTCTTATTGCTTTACTGTCAATAACGTCATTTAAGCGGACAAAATGCTACCCTGTCCTGTACGAAGTAGTTTTTCTGTCGTTCTCTCTGTTCTTTGCTGGTCTTGACCTTTGCTTCGCTTGGATTCCTGGGCATTTTGGGGTGCCCGGTAATGAACGAGCAGATAGACTAGCCAAACGATCCCTAAGGCTGCGTGATGTCACCTCTAATCTCAAACTGACCATATCAGAGGCCCTAAATGAAGTAGTCATTGTCATTTAAACTATGGCAAACTGAGTGGGACGCCTCCGAGTATGGCCGTTTTTATCTCTCATTTAACCCTGTTGTCAAACTTCATAACAGTCCCCCTTTTTCCCTTTCTAGCAGAAAAGCAGAAATCCTGTGCTTCCGACTTCGGTCAGGACATCTCCCAGTTAATAGCTACTTAAAAAGATTCAAGACAAGAGATTCAGGTCTGTGTGATGTTTATCAGGCTGAGGAGACCATCCGTCATGTTTTACTTGTCTGTCCGCAGTACACTGCTCAGAGACAAATCTTCTTTTCTGATCTTGTAGACACGGGAATTATTGGCCCAACTCCGATGACTGTGCTCTGTCCACCGAGGAATGCAGGTTTGGTTTTCAAAGCTGTGGGGAATTATTTATGTTGGATCCACAGATTTTAGGCTACAACATTGTGGCAGTAGTTCTCTGTGGATTGACTATGGTTGATTAGAACAGCCTAAATCCCTGAAACACACCCTATTGCGTGATTTGGCACAAATCATTCCATGGAGTGGAGTCGCCATGTAAACCAATATATGTATGTATGTATGAACTACACTCGTCGACCAGGAAGCAATAATTCTGGAATGTAGCAAGCTAGCAGTGCCAGGCAAACACAAGTATACTGTCAAATAACGACGCGATGTAGGGGTTTTATTCTTGTGCATATGCAGTGCAGATATACTAGGAAAAGTTAAAACCTTCTCAACAGGATCACGGACCTATCGAACGACGTGATCTTGTAGCGGAATGATTCAAATATTAATACTGTCAAATATTTGATTTTAACAGTATATAAGAGGGTCCTGTGCCAAAAAAAGAATTATTCTGTATGCAGTGTTGTCACATTTAATGTCAAGAAAGCTTGCGAAGGAACAATTAAGGCCTCGGTGATGCCTATGCACCAAGAATAGCAACCGCTAATCCTCTTCTTTAGCGTATACCCTTCTATCAAGTCACAATAAACTTTAAAAACTCAACATAAATTGAGTGTTGTCCTGTGCCATTCAACAACTTATATCATTACAAAGTGAAATGTATGGAGCATCACATGTCATATGACACAGCCTAGCACAGAGCAAATTACTTCCTGTAAATACTCTTCTTTCATGTATATACGCATTCCCCAGGGAAGAAAAAAAATCAACATAAATTGAGTGTTATCCTGTGCCAGGCAACAACCTATACCACTACAAAGGGATAAAACTGGATTAAGGTGAATTTTATAATTTTATTGTTACCTAGTTGTGTGGTATGGCATGCGATGCTTATTTATGATATTGCTGGTCGCTATTTTCGAATGAAGAGTCTACACATGAAATAATGATATAGCGCAGGTTATATGATACGTTGTCTAATGCTTAATAGAAAAATAGAGAACTGGGAATCGAGAATGGGAAAAGGGAACTAGGAAACAACTTCAGGTGGCTTAGTCCTACCTGACAGGGCGTTACCTCACACAAGAAATATACACACGAGAATGCGCTGAGTCTCCAATATTTCTCAGCTAGCAGTTATGTAGTGGTGAAACGTTGAGTAACAGTTGATTCCTGAAAAAGAATTGACGAACCTAAGGTTACTGAATGCCAGTGCCCTTTATAGCGTGTGCCACTCTATAGGTTACACGAGCACATCGATTTTCCGTACTAGCTGTGTAGTAAATTTATCAACTTCAATCACAAAAATATATGTCCCCAAACTTTCGCGCAGCGTCGCGCCACACCACCATATGCAGCTTAGATTTTCTGTACAACATATCAAAAATGAACCTAGCATAACCAACATTTTTTGGAGAGGTTGCTGCTGGAAGTGAGGGTATAGCATTTTGTCACCTTGGTAACCACGGAGTGGGGGGATGACAGTAACCCTGGCGAGAAGTTTTCAGTTCTGTCCAAATCCGACAAAATTCTGATATAGTTTAACTAGATGTAAGGTGACAGTATAGAAACTTAACTTACAGTGTATCAACTAGCAAGACACTGTCTGTGTGGCAGTGTTATCCAATCAGCACTTCAGGACGGAAGGAAATCTTGGACCCAAATTGCTCGATTTGTTCATGTGTAGCCTAGACGTGAGCCCGAAAGCTCTGTTTACAGGCCTACGTCTTCCAGTAGAAATAGAGCATCAATTCTAAATCCGTCAAATTTCTGACACCTCCCCATTTTTTGTTCTGCGCAAGGCTTTATGAAATGGTTCAGTGCACAAGCGGTGAATAGCATTAATGACGTGTTGGGCGGTTAAAAATAGACAGAGATATTCAGGTCAAAAATCTTCACATTCAGTCCTTGCCTATTTTTCCTTTACATCTGGACATATCTCCAATGGCCGTGAACAAAACATTCTTGGAGACACTGCTTCCAGATCATGCAGTATTATACTAGTTAGCGTCGACTGCGGGAATATCAAGGTAGGGAACTCCATATCCTGTCAGTACACTGATACACCATACTGACTTGTCCAGTCTGAGTCATTCAAGCATTTTCTCAGCCAAACTTGAAATAAAGGAGACGTTACAATTTTTAATTGACTTTTTGGTACAAAGTTGTGATTGTAGTGCAACTCCGGCGTCTGTACATTGCATTAAGTGTGAGGGAAGTATGTGATTCACGACGTGAGTAGATACGGTAACAAAGTTATTTTAGTTGTATTTTGATGAATTATGGGAGGATCCCTCTGGTGATACCCTGTTGTTTTTGTCCGGATTAATATTAACCCCCAAATTTGTTCTACAATTGCAGGGAAAACCACTGGGACAAACTTGCAAGGTCTTTAAGAAATGTATGCACATACCTGAATTGTTGCATGCCAAACTTGTGACCTCTTATGTCATGAGACACGGCAGTCATATTCGTTAAGACGACCGAAAGGATTTTCCTGTAATGTGTGCCCTAAACTTGAGCCACGGAGTGAAGAAATTTTTCAAAGTTAAGATCAGTTGTTTGGAAAAGTATTACTCTGAACCGTTATCCGTGGCCTACAAATACGTGTGGCCGACAGCCTTCACCAGAGGTTATCAAATACTGAGCCTCATGACTTCGCCAGTTTGCCCCTCTACATACCAGGAGGCCATGAAGTTCTAAATCACATGTTTTAAAGGTTACACATGCGCAGTTCGAGAAATTTGGTGCACGGTTTGTCTCCGTATTGAAGTGCGCTGGACTCTTATTGGATAATACTGCCACATGCACCGAGAGACTAGGCTGTTAGTACGCTGTACGCTGTAGACCGTGTCTACACGGTCATTTTACACTCGGTAGTTAAAATATATCAGAATTTTGTCTGGTTTAGAAAGAGCTGAAAACTTTTTAGCCAGGGTCAACTGCCCCAGTCAGTTATTTATTTATTTATTTGCTTGAAAACTGTTTGAGGGTGTGTGTATAAAAACATGGCATAGGTATTTTTTATCTCATTATTCTGCAAGGCGTATATATGAGGCTTACTTTAGCATGCGTAACTACATACCGTCATTGTAAAATGACTCAAAATCCATTAAATGTGCTAATAACATGTTAAAAAATATCCCTGAATGTCAAGTTGCTTGTTATATGTGATGAAATTTGGTAAAAGGTGCTGTTTGTGTACAAGAAAGACAAATACTGTCAATTTTGGAACAATCTTATCATTTTCAAACATTGTTGAATAAAGTTCAATTAAAATAGAATGAAATAATATACATCTGTTCAGTATTACGATAGTCATTTTACAAAATACATTTTTCTTGTTGAAAGAGTTTAAGCCAATACTAATACAGGGAAAACGCCCAACTTTATTCTACACAGCAGCGTTAAGAGTGGGGGTGGGGGAGTGGGATAATTTATTACGATTTAGCAGAATTTACAATAAACTGTTTTCAATAAGTTTTCTGTTTTCAAAAACTTCACAAACGTATTGAGGCAACAACAGAGTCAAACAATTCGCACTTTAAGTTGACATTGAGTTTGAGTCTATTTTCATGGACTGACATTGTATACTATGGTCAGAGCGCCTTGACAGCCAATGTTCTCTAAGCTACAATTAAATATGAACGATAATCCAAGTTATTTAGTAAAGCAATTAAATTACAGCTTCAATTAATAACCATTTTACTGCATTTCACAAACATACATCGTCAAAAAATAAATAAATAAATAAATAAATACAACAGAGAATTGAGTAAAATTAATTAATTAATTTGAAGAACATGCTTCATGCCAAACTCTATACCTATAACATCATACCAGCAACGGCCTCATTTGACCATCACGTATATGCTTAACTAAATCGTCTGTGACTGTCATCTCATTACCAAACCCTCGTATATATCCATAACAGTGCTTGGGCAGAAATAAAAGCAATATACAACATATAACAATAAACGAATAAAAATTGACCGCTGCTCTATAGAGAAAACAGATCTAAGGCTAATGTACTTTACTCTCTTTACTCTGGAACGATAACAGAAAAACTTTATGTAAAGGATATCTGGATATTAAGAAAGATGTAGCATCATTCAAGTAATTCTTCTGCCCAGTGTGTATATTATGTTGCACTTTTCGGTAAAACTCGACAGAATTTATGTAAATGTGTATTTATAGAGTGAGCTTTGTGGTTCGAACGGATAAAATTGATTTAAATTCAGCTGACAGATTAAAGTGAAAGACCACTCAAAAATGAAGTTAAAACCACTAAAACCTGCTTCTGAAAATTCCATCGCTGATCTTTTTTAGATTTTTTTCTCCAGATTTAAAGCAGTGAAATGTTTTGATTGTATGGTGGACTTATGGGCCGTAGTGATCATGTGATTCACCAGTGACTGTACACCTTTATGTTTAGCCCTGAATATAGTTCATGTGACTACATTTAATTGGGTGAAAAAAAATTGAAAAATTCAGTGAATGTATTTTCAGATATACTTTTTAATGGCCTTTCCCTTTAATATTTCCGCACCTCCATACATTCAAGTCCCACCGCCTTTTGTTCGATTTCACTGGCCTGCCACTTGGCCGCTAAGCTTTTCTATAACCGTTTTATTTATTTCGTTGTTTTCTTTGACACAACTAGATCCGAGAAGAAGACCGACCGAAGGATGAAACTTTGGGAATGGATACGACAGCATCTCATAACATGTAAGCAGTATTTTTGCAGAGACTACATCTAATGAACAAGAATCGAGTTACACACATTTTTTTTTCAAAATCGCAAAAAGTTACCTGCCCTTGCAGAGATCCCGGAAACTTTGTATATGGCCCCACAATACTCAGAGACACTCTTGTGCTACATGGTTTCCACCGAACAGTGTTGTCACATCCCAGTCGCTCTTCTGTGATTTGTCCTCAATGATAGAGTTACCCGCGTTTTTCCAAAATCGCCAAAAGTTACCTGCCCTTGCTTGATACCAAGGAAGTGTGTAATTAAGCAATACTCAGACGGTTTTCCACTACATGGTTCCACAACCTATTAGTCTATCATTGCATAATACGTTTGTTTTTACCCCTTCGACATGTAGTTTTAAAATTTCGCCCATTCGTTCGGTTTTGAGTGTTTTCATTATATCGAAAACCATTCAGTGCTTTCTGGTTTGAACATGATATGGTTGAAATATTGTCGACGTGGTGTTAAGCCATAAAATCAGCCATTCATTATACAGACAGCCATGTGGTACAATGCGAACACGGCCCAGCTAAGACAAGTTGTCGAAGAGGTAGACTGTTTTGTTCTTTTCCTGTCATATCTCACAGTTTCTGTGTATAGCTGTGTTCAGAAAGCTAGGAGAACAGCAGAGCAAAAACAGCTGTGTTTTTGCACAGTCCGTTGCCGGTTTGTGTACGGTTTGAGCGACCACATTCCAAAATGTTCCGAAAAGTATTACTAAATATGAGAGATATGAATTAAGAAAGAAATTATTCAGTACATCCAATGATAGGAGAGATGACGCAACAGCCAAAGTAGCACGTGACTCTTTCAAGGCTGTAGTGTTTGGACAAGGCATGAAGAGGTTCTACAACATGGCTTCTCTTAGTGAACTGTCAGTCAGTGTCACATTCCTAATGTTGAATTCAACTTTCTCGTATTTTGAAACTTTATAAGAAAAGTTTTAAACATATTTCTGTGATACCTGACTTTTTTGTATGCATAAAGTGGCACATTTTAATTTTTGCAGTTAAGGTTTCAATATTTATGTATTTCTTACATGTAGTTCTTGTGCATGCTTCTCTGCAAAACGCGTATCAGTGAATTTAACTGGTTTTCCACCAATTAGAGATGTGCATGCAATATTTTCGCAGTTGATGAATTATATCTCTAACCTCTTCGAAGTGTCCGGATTGCATTATGTATTTATAGCCATTTCCAATTTAAATCACAGTGCCTTTAGGTCAAGCAATCCCTGCCAAAAATCAGTCCCTAGGATTTCAGTAAAACACCGCTTTGCAACTGGACGGGAATTTGCCCGACGGTGGTGATGTGTTACTCCTTTATTCTTGCGTTTAAGAGAGAAATATCACATGGATGTAGTCTACAATTACTATACAACGTGTCTGTGAAAAATTGGGTTCCTGCCATTTATACTTCATGCTTTATCAAAACAAAAAAGTAAGGTCCAAAGTATGCAGATTTCATTATTTTAAGGCTTTTTCCGTGGAGGAAATTTCCATTGCAAGGCAGATGTAATTGCGTGAAGCAAAATGACGTGTGCATATTTCTTATCAACATAGACTTAGTAAGTTATTTTTAAGTATCGTGTTAGATGAAAAAGATGAAATATTCTCCTGGGTGATTACAATTGCATATTCACCATAATAATTGATGACTTTTAACTTAGTAGTCTCCTTGCAGCGTAATGACCCAGGTGCCTCTCTCCAATGCTACTCTGCAAGCTTAGCACTCTCTCACCATGATACTGGCCGCCGTCGTATAAGAGAACATCCTTGCGTACGGCGTAAAACACCAATCACATAAATAAATAAATATACATATATATAATTTTCTAAGTGCAGTGAGTTGGCCTACACAGGTATGATGCGTGGTAAACCGAGTCAAATGAAGCAAGCGAGTAAGTTCAACAAGGGATCTCTCAGAGATAACCTACGATGAAAATAGTTTACCTTTTACGAGCATACAAATAAAATTTCCCTGGCGTTGTTTACTAGCCGTTTTCAATTATTATCTTTTACATTTGGTTCCACACGTATTTAACGAAGCACTGCTTGCACAGAGCTTTGGCAGGGACATGTGTACAATCTATGGAAAAGAAAGTGACTGTTGTTGTTGTTGCACACGCGAACTTCCACAAACCGACATCTTGTCAAAACCGACATTTTTCCCGTTACCAGGCATGGCTGGTTTCAACAAGTTTTACTGCAAGGGATACTTTTGTTTGTGAATATGATAAATTTGTACTCCATGCAATATTCCGACTAATTCAGAATGAAAAGAAATCAAAATTTTTTTATTACCCTTTAATATTAGAATAAATGTGTTGTTTACCATACATATCAGTTGTCGAGCTGGGCTATATTCAGGCCATTTTCATTAAAATCAGATCGTTAGTTCTGGCTGCTACGCCATTTTTAGCGTAGCGGCCACAGGATCTGATGGAGTGCTTGGGATTGTATTCAGGCACTAGCTGCCTACAGTGTTGGGGCGGGATGGAGCGAAGTGGAGCTCAAGGAGGTATACGTAGAAGCATTGGTTTAGTTTGGTAAAATTCCTTATGACCTTACATGACGTGTACCGCACTCATGCCTTCATGCAAATCATGAAGTACAGGTCTAAACACCGGCCGGTGGCCTAGGTAGGCCAAACAGGTCCGCCTCGAGGTCGGGAGATTCAAAATCAATCCCAGGTCGGGTCATTCCAAGCACATTAGAAATGGCACTTGTTGCTGCTTCGCTTGGCGCTGTGCACTGAGTGGTTATGACAAGGCTATAGGCTGGTTGACCCGACGTCAGCACAATGAAACTGTGTTGGGTGTGTTACGGCCGATAATGTAGTAAGTGCCAATACTGTTATAACCGTATCACTTTTTGACCGATAATGTTGCAACAACAGATATTGTTGCAAAAACAACCTATAGGGCCTACTGTTGAAAGCTTTTCTGTACATTACCACACTATCAGTAAAACCTAACTACATGCAAGTATCTGTGATAAAAGAACTTATTACATAATTAGTAAAAAATTACTAAAGCATTGGTTAGAAACTTCTATCATTATTGGTCGTTTTTACAACAGTATCGGTCGTTTTAACAATAGTATCGATCGTTTTGACAACAGTATAGGTCGTTGTGACAATATGGGTCAAAACGTGATACAATATCGGTTGGTTTCTGCAGTACTTACTTACTACATTATCGGCCGCAACATGGCGTGAGGTCTGGTAACTTGGACAGGACGTTCCAGTGGCGGTAGCACTTACAATTTGCCGCATACTCTAGCCTTTCCACAAGAGGACATAGTATACATTTCTAAGGCCACCTCATCACCATATGGTCCGGCCGAAAAGTTATTAAGTGGGAAGTAAAGGCTTAGCATACGTAGGCCTACATACGTGTAGATCTACACGTGGCCTAGGTCAATCAGCCATCAAAACAGTTTTACAAATACTGATAAATTACAGTCTATATTATTAAACATGTTTAATTCCTCTCCACAATGTTGGTTATGGTGGGTGCGGAATTTTGCCTGTTATGGTGGTATGATGACCGCCATTTCCCCCTCTTTATGTGCAACCTGTCCCGACTCTGTGTGTTCTTGGGCCACAGACCGGGAAATCATTGATTTGTGTTCGCCTCCATGTTAGGAATTGCCAGGTCCATGTGAATGGTACCGTTCATTCTGGAGGACAGCACATTGGGGGCGGATTTTTTAGCTGAACGGCGTAATCAAAGATCACAACAACTTGTGTGAGTTATTAACCAAACACGAAGAAATCCACGACTAAGCTTACGATGATGGCTCATCGACAATTCTACAGACATTGCTTTGACACGTTACTACCAGTCCTGGAAGTACTTCGTTGTACTACAAACACCAGTTCCGAGAAGGTAGCGTTATGTCGAAAGTGTTAAATCTGTCCGACTTCTTTCCACCTGAATGGATTGCAATAGAGTGATATGCTTGCAGGGAAAGGGTAACGCCCGAATAAATGTCAATGTCAATGAGGTAGTCGATTCCAATCTGTTGTCAAAGTGAATTATTGGCTGATATTTTATTGTATTTATTTATTTTATTTTAGGGGCCTCCGTGGCTGAGTCGGTTAGCGCGCTAACGCATGGCAATGACCGATGCCTCCCACCAATCCGGTCCCTGTGAGTTCAAGTCCAGCTCATGCTGGCTTCCTCTCTGGCCGTACGTGGGAAGGTCGGCCAGCAACCTACGGATGGTCGTGGGTTTGCCCCGGACTCTTCCCGGTTTCCTCCCAGATTAATGCTGGCCACCGTCGTATAAGTGAAATATTCTTGAGTACGGCGTAAAACACCAATCAAATAAATAAATAAATATTTTATTTTATTGCTGTTTAGTGTTGCACTTAAGCAGTTTTTCTTTTATGATTGCAGATATTTTATTCACACCAACGCAATGTCAGAACGCTTTATTGGATGAAATTATATTTTATTTGTTTATTTTATTTTATTTTATTGCTGTTTAGTGCTGTTTAGTTTTCTTTTGTGAGTGACATTTTATCACTTTGTTAATGGAAATCACTACTTCGATGACTCCTTGTCTCGATTACTTCAATTCTCACGGCAGCTTATATTGTTTTCATTATGTGACGCTGTGTTTATCACGTGGTGTCTTCATCAGTTTGTGGTGTCTTCATCACTTGATGTTGTTTTCATCACGGGGTACTGTTCATCACTGGGGCTGTCACATGGTGTTGTCCAAATCACGTGGCATTATCTTCATCACATGATGCTGTCTTCATCTCGAGGATATCTTCACCCCGAGCCTTGTCTTCATCTCGGGCGCAGTCTTCTTCACGTGGCACTGTCTTCATCACTTGCTGTTTGTCACGTGACACAGCCTTCGTCACATGGTGTTGTCAGCTGCCTCGGTGGCTGGGTGGTTAGAGCGTCCGCCTCGGGGTCGGGAGATCCGGGATCAAACCCAGGTCGGGTCATACCAAAGACTCTAAAAATGGTTGCTGGCTCGTTTGGCGTTCAGTACTGAGAAATTAGAACAAGGAAGCAGAGCATGTCAGTATGATGTGTCTGGTGTCTTTGGCATGATAGGGGCCTACTCCTGTGGCGGCAGCACTCTGGCGACATGGGCGCTTTCTACCACAAGAAGACACAGTGTATATATATACATTGTAAGGAATCCTCGTGGTCATCGTGAATGAAAAATTGTTGAGTACGACGTTAATCACAAACATACATACCTACATGGTGTTGTCTTCATCAATTTGTGTTGTCTTCTAAACTTGTCGTTGTCTTCATCACGTGTCGTTGTCTTCATCACGTGTCGTTGTCTTCATCACGTGGTGTTGGCTTCATCACGTGGTGTTGGCTTCATCAGATGGTGTTGGCTTCATCACATGGTGTTGGCTTCATCAGATGGCACTGTATGTCCTCTTCACGCGGCGCTTTGGTTGTACAGCTTTATTTTCACTTATTTGGTTCTTTTTTCACGAAACCTCGGGTACCTTTTAGTGGTATCCGTAACATGATGCTGTTGTTATAGTACACCATTCTTGATCTTTTATAAAACCCTTGCTAAATTCTAATCACACTCTCATTTGCAGGTCACGGGTATTAGTCCTTTATCTGAGAATCTCAGGAGTCCTCAAAATGCAGGGTGCTTGTATTGGTGCCTTGGTGATTGTCCGAAGCATAATGATGTTGTATTGGCTACATGTTATCATTCATTTCACCTTGATTTTTTCCTTTCCTCGTTTATTTATTATTATTTTTTTTGGGGGGGGGGTCATAAAATTCATATTATAATCTGACAAGACTGAAAAGTGTATGTCACGTAGGCTACACATCGGGCGCAAAGTATAGTACTTGCTTACGGTAACTTACTTGTTAGCATGCCAGACATACACATCCCTGTATAAGTTTGTTATTCCCGTTATGGCGTATTTCTGATAGATGGTATAAATGATCTAACACTATGGGCCATCATTTATACATGTGTGAATACAGTATTGTTTCTGTACTAGATGTGCTCCAGGCTAGCACTCGGATATGTCACCACATGGATCAGTCATTAGTCAGCCTGGTATGGAAACCACTCGACACAGTGGTCAGCTTTACTCATCTTTAGAACAACCGTGTACAAAATTGCACATCCACTATGCATGTGAATCAATGGTACACAAATTGTGCACCACCGATACACACGTTTTTCTATTACACAGATTACACAAACTGTGTACTGCTGGTACACAGACATTATGTGGATATGTATTTGTGCCACAATAATGTGTACCACCTGTGCACAGCAGGGCTCAGAGCGCATGGCTAGTTGTCTACAGCCTGACAACAAATGATATTTCTGAGCTTAGCCGTGAAGACATTAAAACCTTTAAATAGTAAATAATTAAGTTTCCCCAAAAGTGATCACAAGTTCATCTTGCTTCCCACGCCACAGTTAAACAGTAATATTATATAATAGAGCCATCTAGACGCCCCAGACTGAGAGCATTTTATCAAGTCAGACCTTCGCCTATAGCTAGGCTTTCTGCCTTGATCCCTCAGGAAGAAATAACCGATCCACCCGACTCAATTAGCTGATGAATATTAATGTACATGTATTATCCAATGAAATAATAGTTCCCCTAACTGATTGACAGTAAAGACGAAACAACGTGTCCGCACACACGGCCGATGGCCGAAGGTAAAAGTTTATAAACAACAAGATAACTTTCCACGCTTTTAAGGATGGAGATAAAACCGGTATAAACAGACAGATGCTGGCCTGTTGTCATATTAAGACGTGATTTCAAAATACTTCTTGGAGCGTTGTATCAAGGGGATAGAATAGAATGAAATCTTTTGGTCATTCAACATGACAGCCTGTGACCAAAGACGTAACACCAGAGCGAGGCGCCCAGTCTTACCCGTCTTATTAAAAATTAAATCTCCCGTGGCCATGCTGGCTTTAATGTTGTATGTACGATACCGTGCTGTAAACCGCTATTTGTATTTGTAAGGGAAACTTCATAAGAGCTGAAACGGCTACCGTGGTGTAGTGGCTGAAGCGTCTGCCTCGTAATCTGTAGATCCGGGGTTCAATCCTGAATCTGTACCTAACATATAGGCGCCGAAACAGTCATTCCTACACCAGTCGTCAACCAAAATGGGCGTTAGGGTTCAATAATCACAAAACAAACACGACGAATAACACAAACCCCCAAAGTACTAAGGAAATATATAAAAACTAGGATGGATTCATGCAAAGAGAAGCAGTCACCAGTTATCAGTGACGACGAGAAGACGCAATGAATATTCTTGGTGGATGAATAAAATCAGTTTCTAAATTGTGTACGATTTTAGTACATACAGACATGCTACATCTCGCGTTGATTGCAACTGTTCATATATGCACCATGGCGATCATACTCAACACGATAAACGTACAGTCCTAACCCCGGGTTAAGCAAAATTAGACACAGTTCTGAAACAGAGACTCAGAGATTCTGAACACTCCCTCCGCATTTACTAACAAGAGAGGTGTATTCATTGTAAAATGTATATATTTATTTATTTGATTGGTATATCACACCGTACTCAAGAATATTTCACTTACACGACGGCGGCCAGCTTTATGGTGACAGGAAACCAGGCAGAGCCCGGGGGAAACCCACGACCATCCGCACGCTGTGTAAATTGTAAGAAACTTAGAGTGAAGGCGTTTTGGCTGAAAACCCTTGACACACTAATTTTTGCAGTAGTAACTTATGAAGTTGATTAAAATCATTTTTTTAAGACTAGTAACATCGGTAATTTTGGCGATAGGTCTACCTCGCTTGACGCTCAGCACAAGAGAAATATTTCAAGTACACTTGTCGGCTTGGTGTCATTGGGTGTAATCATAATGTAACTGGGTGCAGTGGGTATGGTGTCTTGAGCATGGCGTAGCAGTGAGGCAGCAGTAGGCTATAAATATGTGAGCACTGGCTATAAGAAGACACCGTCCTTGTTATGACCGAAATAATACTGAAAGCATGGAATCAAACAAACACTGAAATCCGAAAACCTGATACAAATCAGGACCTCATATATGGATAACTGTCAAACAATTACCCATTTAGGGAGACCAATAGAAAGCAACAAAAAGTGCGAGTTTACGCTGGATTAAGCCCATAGATTTAAATAGTTATGAAACGTCAAACGGACTCAAGGTAAGAGCTGAAATGTCACATTTTCCCAATATTCTGTTGGCAGAATATTAATCGTGTCCGATAATAGCGAACGAAATGAGCATTTTAGACAATACGTGTACATGTACACGAGAGGAAGAACACGTTAGAAAGTAGACGATACAGAGTTATCTGCCCCTTTTTACACCCTTAGGATGTGAAAAATTTTGACCGTCTCGTGCAAAAGTTCCATTTGCCAACTTCCAGCATTGGAGTTCCGGCCCCGTATCCATCTTGGATCCAGTGTAATCTGGGAGATTTCATCAACAAAGTTAATTCATTCTGCGCAATAAGAACGCCTCATCAAAGGTCTGCTCGTAAAAACATCCTGGTTACAAATACACTTGCACTTATACACAAGTCAAGCAACACTTGAAACAATTTACAGTCCAACCCGCGCTTGACTCGTTTGTCTCCGGCGTTTTTGGTGTGACAACCGACCAGAAGCCCCCGAGGAGTTCAGAATGCGCTTTGCCTCTCTGAACTTTGAAAACTTTCCCAGAAAATATTCTTTCATTTAAAAAAAATATCCAACCGCAGATCTACAGCTCGGCTGTACATGTGCACACCTCCAAAAGTCTTAAAACCAAAGCGTTCGTTAGTCTCTGAATGTTGGATATGTAGGGAGTTTACCATTATACGGAAACACCGATGTCGCCAACCCAGCAGAGCCAATCATAGGACGTTATTTGCTGTTATTGTTACGTGATTGGTCCACATGGGCTGGTCACATTAGGGGTTTCCGTATAATAGTGAGCGCTCGAAGTCTCGTAACTCCACATACTATCAGATTGTATCTAAAAAGACATTCACTGAATTTTTTAGATTTGTTTTTCACGAAATTAAGTGCAGTCAAATGTTTTCATTTTATGATGGGTTTTTTTTTGTCTGCGGTGATAATGTGGTTCACCAGTGACGTCAAGCCGACTTTTCTCTGACCCTAAAGTATTACTTTAATGTAATACTTGCTTTTTCATACACAAGCAAACAGTACGGGAGCACTATTCACAAGAACTTTATTCAGAGAGGAGCATACATGTGTACAGGAAGTTTTGTGACGTCACTGGTCACACATTATCAATATGGTCTACAAAATCCAGCATACAATCAAAACATTTGACTACATTTGACTTGGTGAAAAAAAATTCTAAAACATTCAGTGAAGGTATTTTAGATACAATTTTTAATGCCCTTTTCATTCTTCTACACTTATTTTTGTGAGTGTTTTTTCAGTTAAGTTTTTTCAAGTGTAATGTCAAAAAAGGCAAATGTTTGGAGATTTCTTTGCATAGAGCTAAATATCAGGCTTAAAACTAAAATACATAGTTGAATTAATTTTAAAGAAATTGGTCTAGCATCACAGAAAACATAAATCATGTTGGGGCAGCGGATGGGTAAATGAAAGTAGTAGATAATGTTACCCACAGGTCCCCTTCCTATCTTTTAACCTCGGACGGACCGGAGGGAAAGGTGGTACCGGTGGTACCAATATGACGTCATAAACGGTGGCAGATGCCATAGAGTTCGGCAAGGTGCCAGGTTGGAAAGGTGCCAGTGCAGGTGATGAACACCTGGTGGTCGCGTGGTTGTGTGATGTAAGGAGTTTGGCAAGGTGCCAGTGAACTGGGAGTTTAAAAAAATTAAAGTTTATGAGGGCTGGAATATTTGTTATAAATTATATTAAATTATTATATAAATTATATTACATTAAATTACAGAGTGAAGTTTTGTTTCATTATGAATTAATCGGATGGTTGGACTGGGGTGAGGCTTGTGTTGGGATTAATAAGGTTGTTTTGAATGGAAGAACTGATTTTTTGGTTTGTTATACATACATGGACAACCACAGACAATGACAGAAAAACAAAATAACGAGACATTACATAAAACAGATTTGTGCTCAGATTTAAAAGATCACTTTCGGTAGAATTGGGAGCCCAGTTTTCGCGCTCAGACAATCACAAAGTAGAAAAAAAAATAACGGAACATACATACATAAAACGTAGGTTGTGCTCACATTTTGCAAGATACTTCGGAAGGGTTGTTAGTCTTGAAAAAGGGGCTTTTGGTGTGTCGATGACGATGATGGTTCGGTCGCCATTAGCCATTCTCCATCGCCCGGGTATACTGTTACTTCTGCCACGGCGCTATCCTACTGTACAGTCCGGTACCTTGCTTCATAACTTTTCATCTGACCGTAAATTCAGCATTTAGGACCACATAAGGTTATTCAGAATGGTGTACCTCTCTCTCTATTTGAAAATCCATAGGTCTACATGTAAAACATAATCTGCACGAATGCTCTCGCATATAATGCATATATAGCCTATCTCTCAGTCAACCGGCTACATGTAGCAGGCGACAAAGGCCCTACCAGGTGTGACGTCACACGCCACGACGTCTCATGTCAAGCCCAGCAGGGAATTCCCACACGAGCTGGCATTATGCCAAAATGTGAAAAGGAAAGCAAACTGTCGTATGATTATTACCGGAGTTATGCCAAAATTTGAAAACACGTGCTCACGAGAGCATCCGTTTAGTTTTCTATATAAAGCCGTTCGTTTCCACACCTCAGCTCTCAGTTTACCTTGGGGCTTCAGGTCGTCAACTAGCACTGCCTGAATTTGGGCGTGATAAGGTTCGAGAGAACGGTTTAAAAAGTATATAAGGTTGGGGGAGGTCGTAATTTTTCGTATGTTTGCTGGTGTATTCACACTTTGTGCTGGATGAGACGGAAGAAGTTGAATGATGGGATGTACGCACGATTTGTGTTTCCGTGTGTTTAAGCAGGGTCAACACCTGAATCGTCACAAGCGGCAAGTTCACCCGTCGGGGAGATTTACGTTTTGTTATAAGGACTGTGCAAAGCAGTTTACCCGTGTATCAAACCTGAAACGGCAGCATTGTCGGATGCACCATGGGGAGGAGGGCTGGTCTGACCGGGGCTGCCTGAGCTTGTCGCTGGCGATGGCTGGCTTGCCGTCGCTGTGCTGCGGCTGGTCTTTCCACTACCGGTCCTAGGATCATGTCTGCCCTCGCTGTTATGCAGGCTTGTAGGAGCCGCTCCCAAGTGTGTTTCTTCACCGATTTCCTATCGTCGATTTCTTCCTCTCGTATTGAGGTGATGCATGTGGATTCGGCTAGTTTAGGCAGCGCGCCAATAATTCCGAACCGAAGAGAGAAACCAAATTCTTCGCGCCTGATTGGTTGGTAGGGGTTATACTGTGGAGATGGTTGTGAATTTTCAATCCCTGTGTTTTGGCAGAATAGCGATATCGTCTACGTATATATATATATAAATATATGTATATATATGGTTGTTTGCTGTCGCATAAAAAAAGAAAACATGTAGTGCTTTTCTGTTAGAAAGACTCTCTCGGGAAGATTAGGGCGACCCTGTAAAACGGTCTGTGGTTAGTGAGATCGAGTTGGCTGGTCGGTTGTTTCGTTGGGTTGTCAAGTCACTAGGTATGGTTTACACGACGGTAGAAATCTCAGGCGATTCATAGCTATTTCCAAGTCGCCGGTGTCGGAATTTTCCATATGATGGGTTACCTACAGGCCAGGCATTACGGAACATATACCAACATCACTGGGGCACTATCCGCCAGCAATTTCATCGCCATCGTCCTTTGCAAGGAGTGTATAATTTCCTGATCATGGGGCCCTGTCCTTTAGCTACACACCTAGAACTTGTGTTTCTTGACCAACCTTCGGCTTTTCGTATCAACCTTGTTTATGGTTTCATTTTACGTCACAGGGATACGGACCAATTGCGTTATTTCTATCCTAGTACTAATACAATTATGCTACCGTAATGTTGGTATATTCACACCTACGAGGATATACAAACATTTACCGCTGCTTTATCAGCTATCGACCCGATCGAATCGGCCCAGCAGCAGCGCCCAAATACCAGATGGTTGGTAAACACTGTGACTAATGTTACGTTTCATGTTCATAAACGACGTGCCACGCCCATCGGTGCTCCAGTGGACTTACCTGACTACGTGCGGATTAACAAAGGCTTGTACAGCTTAGTGAGTGGGAACCATGGAGTTTACGATGATCATTTGTGCTTCTTCCATTGTTTAGCCTTTCACCTGGAGAACGCTAACTCAAAATACTGTGCTGTTAAAGCGAAGGGTTATTTAAAAATGTACTTGGAAGCTAAAGGTATGGAAGCTCGATATTTCCGAGGTGTGCCTCTCAGCGAACTGCCTTTCCTGCAGGATTTATTTAACGTAAACATATTTGTGTATGAACTGATAGCACTTGGTAAATATGTGATCGCTGAGATTCTTTATCGGTCTGCTAAGCCATACGCTACTACTTTGACTGTTAATTTACACGAGAAGCATTTTAGCGTGGTGAAAGATGTGAATTTATATGTTTATTTTATACCCATTTCACTAAACACCAACAAGTAGCACCACAAGTGATGCAGACAGCTGGAGATGTAAGCATCCAGGACGTGAAGATATTGACTCGGGTTTTATATGGGTTTTAGCTACCGACTTGGCTTGTAAGTTCATGAGTTTCGGCATAACTTCACTTTAATAGTATTTACGAATCGGATTAGAATTCTCTAAGCGGTCACAAACGTCTTCGGTGAATAGTAGGAAAATGGTACATCGGCCTTCGTTCACAAGCTGATCTTCAAACATAGATTCCATTACACCCATATATGTTTGGACATCGGTTACTGAATCAGAAAGTTCTTTCCAGCCGATTTCATTTTAGGAGTGTTATCACCTCTCTAGCCAGCGGAATAATAATGAAATATTGTAGAGTAACCATTGACCGTGACTCACAGATTTTGGTGTTTCAAGAGGAAATACTCTGTTCACCATTATCACCATGTAAGCATGAGCTACGTAGGTTGTGAATAACTCCAAATCAACATCAATCTTTTAGCCTATGATAAATAATAATAAACATCAATCTGATCAAGACCAATTATCTGGGTAAACTGATAAATCATAAAACAAACAAACGCATAGCTTTCCAAATTTTTTTTTTCTTTTGTTTCTTACTTGAACGTTACAAACCCGCTGATCGATATAACGATATTTTATAGCATTCAACCTTCATTGTGGGATATGTACAGAAAAATAAATGGAGAACTCACAAACTGGACCTATTAGTTAATAACATTTTTTCACCAAATCTCAAAATTCAATAAATCGTCCATATATTAGCTTAGTCTTGTTGTACTCTCTGTTCCCACAAGGCCGTTCCCCTGATACCGTTGACCGTTGACACCGATGTGTTACCCAAATGAAAATCCGTACAATTGTCGAGACTGTGTATTCTTATATTCCCTCTACGACCTGAGTTGAATCGAAATCGCTTGGGAGGGGAAGGAGGTGGTATGAAAATAAATAAATAAATAAAATAACTATACATGTGCATAATTCAGTATAAGGTCACGATTTTCCACAACAGTACATAGTATACCTGGAAACATTAGTCTGTAAATTAATAAAACATATATATATATATATATATATATATATATATATATATATATATATATATATATATATATACTTCAATAAAATCACTTCAATATTTTTCAAAATACTCACTTACAACCCTTCTCCATCTTCACCCCATCTTCCTGTGAAACGCTGCAAGTACATTCTCTTGAAATCAGGATTACGCTCCTGTACATTACTCCCTTGCAGATACTGGCGGACTTTATCATTTGGCCATCCATCCTCTTTAGCCGCATTCTGAAAATCGATGATCACCTTAGATTCTCTGAAACGCAATGATGCTTGGTCAATTGTAATTTCGCTTTGCACATCCATATAATGTAATGGCTCGAGACATGGATGCCGACCTTGACTCGGATGATCCACACGACGACCTTCACATTGTTCTTCCTTTACTTTGTCAACAAGGGGAATCATATCATCCAACACTGCACTCACATTAAATTAAATTTAAAATGGTGTTCTCCGCAGCGCTGAGAGGAATTGGAGGGGGTTGGGACGTAGGTGATGTACGAGCTGTCTTGGACACTGCTTCATCTGTTTTCCCAAGTATGGCTCGTATACGATGACAGGCCTTGGTCAGGTCTTTCCACATGTCAGCTCGAAAAGTGACACCCTCTTTCTTAGGATAATACTTTCCCCGCTTGCTGTATTGCATTCATTGTTTAATATTTGCATACCATCAGCCGACCGCGGTTTGTGGATTCTTATATGTTGAAAAACTGAGGAAAATGTCCTCACTCAGGTGGAACAGCTGTTCTGACGGTAAACTAATCTCATCATCTTCACTAGCTGGTATAGGACAAGTTTCTATTCGGCGGGTTTGTGACGCCTTCGAACTTGTCCCAGGCATCCACTGGAATGGCTGTACTGCGCTGGAAGGGCTGGTTGATATATTGGAAGAAGGTGATTTTATCTTCAGCAACTCGAATACGACATCCGCTGGAAATGTCAATATCTTGAGTTTTGAACGAAATCGTCTTCTTGTCCGATCGAGAAATTTTAGTCTGCTTCTTAGGCACGGGCGGTGAATCTGTTGTCTCTTTCTCCGCTAGAAGAGTGTTCATTGCTTCAGCTGATGTTGTTGTTGATGACTGTTTACTTTTCGGCATAATGAAAAAAAGTAAGTCAGTCAGGCAATGCTAGTGGACCAACTGAAGCCCCGAGATAAACTGACAGCTGAGGTGTGTGTGGGGGGGAGGGGGAATTAGTTTGTATTTGCGTTTTCCGTCCAACTGGGGCGATGCATGCCAGACAGAGCTTGAGGTTGTTAGAAATCGGTAAGTTATATTAGTCAGTGACCAAAACAAAATGTAGGGTGGGATGTCTAGAATCTACGACATCGAGTTAGGGAGTTAACCACGGCCTGGAATGTCTTATCATGGTGTTTCGTAGGGCTCAGTACAGTAACTTCGTTAAAGCGGCGGATGCCGAGGAGGCGTAGTTCTGCGTATATAATATGGCGGGGATATGTATGGCGTAGACATTGAAACATAAGGTGGGGAATACTATCCTCCAGGAAACATTCCTCGCAGAGTCCTGTATCATGGAGACCAAATCTGTTCAAGTATAGATTGGTGGGTTGGTGAGCAGATTGGAGTCGAAATACTAGTATTTCGTCATGACGACACCTAAACGACAGGTCATAGCGTAAGGGAACTAGTGAGTTGTGTTCATGGAAAAATCTCCCTTTGTCGGTGTTATCCCATTCGTTCTGCCACATGTCTATGAACTTTTGCTTTACTGAGTTTATTGCTTCTTTTAACCATAGAGGAATAGTGAGCGTTATGTCAGGCAACATAAGAGCATGTTTAGCCAATTGATCAGCCTGTTCATTACTAGGAATACCGATATGAGCCGGCACCCAGTCAAACGATATAGAGACGCCACGGTAGTCAAGTGTGGTGCATAGGTAGAGTACTTCATGTATGAGTTTAGAGGACTTGTTCCACGAAAAATTCAGCAGAACCTGTAGAGAGGAGAGAGAGTCAGTAAAAATAACAGCCCGTGTACGCCTAAGTTTCATCAGAAACTGGAGGGCACAGATAATTGCAGTGAGTTTGGCAGTGAGCACAGCTAGACAGTCAGACAGCCTAAAGGGCTTGGTATATTTAACTTCTGGCACGCAAAATGACGCTTCCACGACATTGGTGTCAGGACACTTAGACGCGTCAGTATAAACTTGCACGTACTTTGACCAGTTAGACTAGATATGGTCTTTAGCGCATAATAAGGAAATGGTTGAGTTATCAGACTTGCTAGTCTTAGAATAAAGGTGAGTAGAGATATGTGGGGAAATCAAGGTCCGTGGTGGAAACTCTGGTATCGAGGAGGGCTGTATGTTTAAATCCGCAGATTGAATAAGAGCGGCTGTCTGCTCGAATGGCAACGCTGTGTTAGGCTGAATGTAATACAAGCCGTCATATTAGGAAGGTGCGAGGATAGCAGAGTTGTTACTGTCCACCATAAGTCTAAAAGAGAACCCCACAGTGCGCAGTCGTCTGCGGATGTGAAGGGGCCATTCTTGGCAGAAAATCTGCATGGCATTGAGTGGCGTTGTTCGCATTGCCCCTGTGCAGATTCGCAACGCCGCACGCTGAATGGCGTCAAGCTTAGACTTAAAACTGACGTAGGCCGAGTCGTAGGCTTCACAGCAGTAATCTAGCCTTGAACGGATGAGGGAACGGTACAGTAACAACAGGAAGTGTCTGTCAGCACCCCATTCTCGCCCAGAGACACACCCCATCAGATTGATGGCCTTCTTGCATTTAGTCAATGTGTAATCAATATGCTTAGACCAAGTAAGCCGTGCGTCAAGTACTATCCCCAGATATCTGAAAGAGGAAGAAAGTGTGACTGGAAAATTATTTAAGGTGATCTCAACACCCTTTATGGTCCTCCTGGTGAATATAACTGCCTCCGTTTTTTTCTGACGAGAACTCAAACCCCCATTTTAGGCTCCACTCGACAGTATCATCCAAACCCTGCTGGATATATTTAGTACACAACTTGAGGTTTCTCGAAATGCACCACATGGCTTTGTCATCTGCAAATAGACTACATTTAAGTTTAGATGATAGGACACTGGGTAGGTCATTGATAGCAATATTAAAGTTGAGGTCAAGACACTGCCCTGGGACACTCTATTCTCATCTGGCACTGGTCTGGAGTAGTTCCGGATAACTCTGACCTTGATGGAACGGTCAGTGAGGAAATCCTTTACCCATCCTAACACTCTTCCCGCAATACCGATGTCTTCCATTTTAATTAATACTCCAGTACGCCACACCATGTCATACGACTTCTCTATGTCTAAAAATAATGCGAATAGATATTCTTTATTACAGAAGGAGTTTCGAATATTGTTCTGAAGGGTGATGACGTGATCAGCAGTGTATTGCCTGTTTCTAAAACCGCTGTGGACAGCACTAAAAATGTTATGTTTATTCAAATACCACATCAGTCGGCTATTTATCATCCTCTCTCTCACTTTGCACAGAGTAGTAGTAGGGCAATATGACGAGAGAATAGTGGGGTCTTTACCAGGCTTGGGTATAGGGACAACAATAGCCTGTTTCCACTGGAAAGGAAGTTTCATATTAGCCCATATGGTATTGTACAAGAGAAGCAGAAGTAAGATACATTGCTCCGGTAGATAAGGTAACATTGAATACGTAATGGCGTCCTCTCCTGGGGAAGATTCCGAAGACGTTGAAATGGCCTGCTTTAATTCTAGGAGAGAATAATCATCATTAATTGGCGTATCCTCGAGCATAACATTAGTAAAGGGGTGCAATTTTTCAGTGTCTTCTTTGTGGGGAATGAAAGTCTGGTGAGTCGTTGCAGGAGCTGGAGACAAATGAAAAACTATCAGCTAATAGATTGCTTTTATCAGCATTAGTGACATAACTAACATCATTGTGAACAATAGTTGGAGTAGAGACCAATCTACTTTTCCCACTTATGGATTTAATCTGGGCCCCTACCGATTTCAGAGGGATGTGCTCTTTCAAATTAGAACAAAACTGACGCAAGTGTTCTTTTTGGCTGCGCTTGATTGTACGCTGCGCTTCGGCCTTTACACGCTTGTATAGGATGATGTCTTCCAAAAGCCTTGTTCTACGCGCACGGTTTTTAAGACGCGTTCGTTCCTTGGTTATTCTAGAGCAATCTTCGTTCCACCAAGGGACGGGCATTTTTGGGAAAATTCCTCCTACTGTCTTGGTGATAGCCTTGGCGGCTGCTGTATTAATTGCACTGACAATATTGTCATAAAATATATTTACACCTTTATGAATGGATAGGCCGGTATACATTCTTTCTGGTAAACAGGCCAGTTTGCACGTTTGGTGCTCCCCCTACAAGGTTGATCAACTTCATTAACGTGGAGAGTAAACTGACATGAGACTAAAATAGGGAGGTGGCCGCTGCCACAGGGAGAAGTCACATCGACTGAACAATCAACGATAAGCTTACGTCTGATGAGCATAGTGTAAGGTCAAGGTGGAATATAATGCCTGAGTAGGGGTCTATCCGAGTGCCCGTCCCGTCGTTAAGTACACAAATGTTGTAGTCGTCGATAAAATCGGCGATGATTTTCCAATTACAGCTAGCGGTAGAAGATCCCCAAATCGGACTGTGGGCATTAAAATCACCGCATAGAATAAACGATGAGCTAACTAAGGACATAATTATGTTAAGATCGTCCCGTTCGACATGTTTGGAGGGGTTGTAGATGTTTACGATACTGACAGCAGGGCCAGAAGATATAGAGATATTAAAACACTGGGCCTCGATACCCTTAAGTTGAGGAATATTGATCGCAGAGTATGAGAGTCCATGTTTAAGTAATATGGCAACGCCTCCCTTTCCCCTTATATGCCTGTCGATTCTACTAATAGAGTAACCGGGATAGGTAAAACTGAGGTGTGGATTTAAGAATGTTCCTTGTAAACATGACATGTGGTGTAGGATTTATATTAGAAATGTAGAATTTAAGTTCTTGCCCGTGTGTACTAGTGCCTCCTACGTTATAGTGAAGTAGGTGAAAAGCCATTGTTAAGAAAGAGGGCAAGACATAAACTAGATTCATGTTGGTGAAAATATACATTATGTATGGATACTTTCCGCTAAACTGTTCAACATAGGGGCTAGACGGGGAAAGTTGACTAGTTCAGGCCGCAAACGTGCCTGGATGATGCAGAGTATTTCTGAAACGAAGGTCTTTTTGTCACTCAGGTCAAAGACTTCAGCAAATAAGGCAATGATACGAGTGGCCATATTAACAGAGAGATGTTTTGTCTGTGTGGAGAAGATGGATTCAGTTTGGGTTGAAGTAGATTTCATGACAGGTTTGACACGTTTAAACTCAGATATGTGCTGTATTGTAGTTTGCTGTGCTGGAGGTGGGGCTGAGGTGTCCATGCCTTTGAACAGCGTTAATTCTGCAGGACTCTCGGTGTAGGACTGCCTGTCTTCAAACTGCACACTTTTAGGGCTTCAGAGAACGAGATCCTTTGAGTCACCCGGATATATTGGGCTTTGCCTGTTTGTTTCCTGTAAGGGCACCCGCGGTATGCTGACGAGTGACCAGGAGAGTCACAGTTGAGTCATAATGGCCTGTCTAAATTGTCACAGTGCTCAAAGTGGTCGCCTGAACACCTCGGGCATGTTCGATTTCCCCGACAAGAAGTAGAGATATGTCCGTAGGCCTGGCACTTAAAACGAAGGACAAGGGGGAAGTATGATTTGATTGGGAAAATTTCATAGCCCAACGTAACTTCCGTAGGCAGCTCCTCCAGGTCGAAGGCTAATAAGATGCACGGTGTTTTAATTTTTTCCTTTCCTTTATACATTCTTTCAACTTTTACGCACCTACTCTTTTTTCAGAGGACCTAGAAGGTCATCTTCTGTCAATTCTTCTCTCACCCTGTATATAACTCCCCGAACAGACAGGACTGCAGTCGGCATAGTACATCCCTTCCCATGAGTGTCGTTAAGCTTAGGGCTTTTTTAGTTTGTGCAGAACCTGAGGATACAATCAGTAGATCTTTTCTACCACACTACTTGACTTCCTTGAAGTTACCTATAGCTTGTTGTATAGCTTGACCGAACTTTATATTATTCCAAGCCGAAATAGGTGGACGTCCCATGGAGGTGATTATGACATTGCGGCTATTTTGGTTATTTCTTTTTGGACTCGATGTGTTACCTTTTTTCCATCTGAGTTGGTACGTTCAGCAGATAGATCACGACTGTGTTTAGTTGCATTTCCCAACTGTATTTAATATATATACATACAAATATTTGTTTTGAGAGTCCCACAACCCGCTATCAGTCTTATGGTGCTATGTACCCTTCTACACGTCAGAATCTACTTTTGAAGACATTCAATCAAACACAAGACACACACACCTAATTACACAGCATGAGAAAGGGGGTGGGAGAATATGGCCAAATATCGGCTACTGTCGGCCTCAACTCCGATAAATAACCCCGGTTAAATAGTATCTGGAAGTAGGGGAAGTATCTACAAACTTATGTGTTATAGTATATACAAGCTCGAATATATACAAGGCATATATACAAGGTTAGGAATTGGCACAGATAGTGTAGAGGTAACCTCACAATGGGCTGGTTCCCGATACCACGTCTGCACCCCTCCATGTCTACCGCCTCACAAAATTCGTCTCAACATCTGAGGTGTGGAAACGAACGGCTTTATATAGAAAACTAAACGAACGCGCTCGTGAGCACGTGTTTTCAAATTTTGGCATAATTCCAGTAATATCATACGAGAATTTGTTTTTCTTTTCACATTTTGGCATAATGCCAGCTCGTGTGGGAATCCCCTGCTGGGCTTGACATGAGACGTCATGGCGTGTGACGTCACGCCTGGTAGGCGTTTGTCGTCTGCTACATGTAGCAGTTTGACTGACAGATAGGCTATATATGCATTATATGCGAGAGCATTCGTGCAGATTATGTTTTACATGTAGACCTATGGATTTTCATATAGAGAGGGAGGTACACCATTCTGAATAACCTTATGTGGTCCTAAATGCTGAATTTACGGCCAGATGAAAAGTTATGAAGCAGGGTACCGGTGCTATACAGTAGGATAGCGCCGTGGCAGAAGTAACAGTATACCCGGGCGATGGAGAATGGCTAATAGCGACCGAACCATCATCGTCATCGATATACCAGTGACTTTTTTTTCTCTGATGAGAAAAAACCCATTGAAAAGCCCTTTTTTCAAGACTAACAATCCTTCCGAAGTACCTTGCAAAATATGAGCACAACCTACGTTTTATGTATGTATGTTCCGTTATTTTTTTCTCTACTCTGTGATTGTCTGAGCGCGAAAACTGGGCTTCCAATTCTACCGAAAGTGATCTTTTAAATCTGAGCACAAATCTGTTTTATGTAATGTCTCGTTATTTTATATTTCTGTGATTGTCTGTGGTTGTCATGTATGTATAACAAACCAAAAAATCAGTTCTTCCATTCATTCTTAAAACAACCTTATTAATTCCAACACAAGCCTCACCCCAGTCCAACCATCCGATTAATTCATAATGAAACAAAACTTCAATCTGTAATTTAATGTAATATAATTTATATAATAATTTAATATAATTTATAATAAAATATTCCAGCCTTCATAAACTTTAATTTTTCTAAAATCCCAGTTCACTGGCACCTTGCCAAACTCCTTACATCACACGCGACCAAGCGACCCTTAAGACGTCATACTGTTAAGCTGTAGAGAAAGTTGTAGCTTCTAACTAGGGAACTTGTGTATGAGAATATGCTACTTTAATCAATGGTTCTGTTATCTAGGCTGAAGGAAAATGTGTTTTCTGGATTAAGAATTTTAAAGAAAAAGCAAATGTATGCTAAGAAAAATATTTTAACTGCGAATTTTAACTTGAATGTAAAAGAAATCAGAATTTCCGGCTGTAGGCCTATCAGTTACATTGCATCAAACAATTCTCCCAGAGTCCTAATAAATTAAAAAAATAGCAAGATATTTGAGAATAAAAATGTCAATGATACATGATGTTAGTTTCCTAACCTAATTAAAAATCAACACAATCTTGGTAATTAAAATGTAGCACAGATTAGAATAACCTAGATAACTGATGTATTTGACAATTAATTCGTTCCTGCTGCAGATCCTTCAGATGAAAAGCGTCCCACTGATATACATGTTTGTTGTGAAGCTCTGTCATCAGACCAGTATTAATGTGGGCTGGGGATGGTTCATGGCTGAGTGGTTTCAATTTCTAGGACACAGGACTGGAGGTCGGTGCTAAATACCAACCTTAAATATGGACCTTGATGACAATGTTACAGTGATCAACACAGTCTAATGTTTGTTAAGACCACTTGTCTTTCACCAATATTGTGTGCATATCTGTACACATCACCCATGGGAATCAACTTAGTCCTGATGTCCAATATTTGCAAATCTATATTCTATCATACCTTTATTTATACTAATCATAGCAAAGCAATGAAAGGCTAAATATAATCCTTATCAAACACCAAATATACACAATATATATAACATTATTAATAACTGAGATTAACCTAATTACGTCCAATGACAATGACCTGCATGACTTGCTTTTAGACACATTCTGACTCGGTATAAGTAGGAAATGTAATACGATCTGCATGTCTTGGCCCACAGCATAGTTTTACAAAACATTTAGAAGAAAGTATTTAACTAGTGTTGCAACAAGGATACAGTAATGCACAAAATATCAAATTTCTGGCAAATGTAATCAACATAATCCACTTCGTTCGCATCTAGGATTTGCCTATTTCATATTATGCATTGACTAATGTTTCAACCTGCTTTTTGTCATGGATCCATACTTGTCGAACGAAAGCTATGTGGGGGCAGCCACCTTGAATACTATTGACCTTACGTCAGAAATTATGTGTCAAATTGAAACAAATTCTATATTGCTTCCGTGATTTTACCATTTTTTCCCATTCGCAGTGAAAATATTTTACTTAGATCTGAAAACAAGACCGAGCCCACTATTTGGGGGAAGCTGGCCACTCAATATACACGAGTCTAGATTCTGCTATTCTCGACGTCAACTCGAAGATAGGCGAAGATAGACTCAGGCTACACCTAGCTCTGGCCCCCGATATTCTCCATTGATTTCCCCATACTGTTGATCCTGTCTGAACATTATGATTCCGTGCGTCTCACCATTGAGGTCCCTGTGAGTTCAAGTCCAGCTCATGGTGGCTTCCTCTTCGGTCGTATGTGGGAAGGCCTGCCAGCAACCTGCGGATCGTCGTGGGTTTCCCACGGGCTTTGCCCGGTTTCCTCCCACCAAAATGCTGGCCACAGTCGTATAACTGAAATACTCTTGAGTACGGCGTAAAACACCTATCGAATAAATAAATAAATAAATAAATTAATTAATTAATTAAAGCTATGGTCTTCGATTAAATGTCCATTTGTTTATTTTTTATTACTCCGTGTGTTCTCAACTTTTTGTTTTTAATATAATATGCCGCTAACCAGGTTTATGAATGGAGGAATCGAGAGTAAATCAGAAACCTTACAGGCAGATGTCTAACAAATCTCTCTCGAAGCAAAGCACGAAGGAAGTACTTGTCAAAATCCGTGCCAAATAAAAGCCGTAACTGGAGCTGGATTCGAACTCGTGACATCGTTGATGAGGATCCCAGAGGTTGTAGGGGAAACAAGGTCTTCGGTCTTCATGCCATCCAGGTTCATCCGTGGGTATACATGTACATATTAACGTACACCCTTCATATGGTATATTTTATATAGGAACTTGCACCAGTACAAAGACTACAACGATTTCCTTTCACGCCGACTTCACGACAACACGAATACTAGTAGCTACAATTTCGATAGGCTGAATTTTCTTTACTTGGATAGCAATATACCGAATGGTGAGCTATGTAGTGTGTATATCTCTCTTTGCAGCATTCCTTCCATCTTGTTTGTAAAAAGAGATTCCATCAAACGCCTTCACCACAATTAAGTTTATCTTTATAATGAGCACATCTCTCTTGGTAGTAAATTTGGACAGTGTCCAGAATCTTTGGGAATGCAAACTATTCTGGTGGAAGACAAGATGTTTTCAACGAATGTAGGAGGCCTCAGAAGGTCAGGGTGATTAGCGCGCTAGTGGAGCCCAATGACCTAGGAGCCTCTTACCTGTGCGGACGCTGTGAGTTCAAGCCCAGTTCACGCTGACTACCTTACTGGACGCATGCATGGGAAGATCTGCCAGCAAACTGAGGATGGTCCTGGATTTCCTCCACAGGTACTTTCCGGTTTGCTCTCACCATAATTCTTGCCGCCGTCGTAAAAGTGAAATATTATTCAGTATGCATGGTGTAAAACACCTATGAAATAAATTAATTAATAAATTAATTATTAAAAAGGCGGCGTCGTCCATTGAATAATTTTAATAATTAATAATTGAATAATTCACTCCTCGGAAACGACCCTCTCAATACCACAGTATACGTTTAAGAAAGTCCCTCACCTATATGAGCTCCTATGCACTGCGAAAAGCACACCACGTAGTAAAGACAATTTTAAGGACGGCCTGCATGTACAGGCTATAAATCGAGTCAGGTGGAACACATAGCCGACTTTCCCCTATCTACGTGTGTCATATCTTCGTTGATAAACACAGGAGTTAAGTAGGCCTATGCGATGTGTTCAAGTAACCAGGCATGACAGAATACACGCAGCGATCATAGCGAAACCTTGAGTTACAAAGGCATATATGGACATACATGTGTTGTGAAGGTCAGTATGCATAGGCCTATACCAGGCCACCATGTCATGCCCTTAATTGCTTTTGATATAAAACATTACAGCTTCATCTATGTGTGCCTATATATATATATACGGGTAGGCCTATATATACTAAATATCCACATCTATATAGGTCAATGTCTGAAGTACTATGACCTACATTAATGAGCGTACCGCTGTACAAGCGATTATAAGTGACCTTGTTCACGTCGGTGTTATGTCTATGTTCTTACTCTCAGGTCTGACCTCGAGCAGTTTTAACTTAATACAGTAGAAATCCGGCTGGACTACATGTGACGAACTGTTTACATCTTACAGAGCTCTGTTTACCATATCGATTTCGAACTTGAAGACGGTGGCCTGTATATAGGCCTAGTAGTCTTGGTTTTATAATTGGTCTCATACAGCCCTGTTTTTCCGGAGTTTGCACGGTGATACTGCAGGGGATGTCGTCCTTCCACGGCATAGGCCTGATGTCGGGCTCATCATTGGACGGCTTGGACATCTGTTACGCCGAGTTCACAGGCGACGTCGACACCGACGTCTGGGGCTACCGCATACTCAAGACGCTCACGATACCTTACACGGAGCAATGGACGGAAAGGCTAAGAAGCGCCCAACTGCTGAGCGGGCTGGACTTAATCAAACTCCATGTCGACTACGGTCGATTCTTGGGAGAAACAGTTGAGGAGTTCATCGACGCCGAAGACGCAAAACCATTTTTTGTGGCATCGCATGGTCATACCGTGTTCCACCAACCCGAGCAGCATGTGACATTCCAGTTGGGCGAAGGGGAGACAACGGCGGCATATTTGAACTGTCCGTTCGTGTGCAATTTTCGGAGCAAGGACATCGCCCTTGGGGGACAGGGTGCCCCTTTGGTCCCCGGGGGTGAACGTTACTTGTTCAGCAGCGTTGATATGTGCGTTAACCTCGGGGGTATCGCAAACATCAGCTGGAGAGGCCAGAGCGGCTATGACATCTGTGGCTGTAATGCTGTTCTCAACATGCTGGCAGCAAAACATAGCAACTTTACTCATGACGTTGACGGGCAAATAGGAAAAAGTGGCAATGTGCTGGAAGACGTCCTCCAAGAGCTGGAATCTTTGGAATATTACAAATGTCCACCGCCCAAGTCTCTTGGAGTGGAATGGATTGTGGAAAACGTATATCCTATTCTTGATGTAAGTATAGGCTAGATATACAATCCTACGCAATATACAGGCCTATATATTTTATATGAACAAAGATTATTTTGATTATTCCATTCAACAAAAAACCTGGCAAACGTCAGAGATTTAAGGATTTGCTCTACAGCAGGACTGTAGACTGACTGATCAGTTTGACTGATATCGTCTTGGAATGAGGTTTATCGGCGACGACAAACCCTGGGTATCACTGATATCGCCTTGGGATGAGGTTTATCGGCGAAGACAAACCGTTGGTATCACTCATATCATCTTGGGATGGCTTTTATCGGTGAAGATAAACCCTGGGTATCACTCATATCATCTTGGGATGATCTTTATCGGTGAAGGCAAACCGTGGGTATCACTCATATCATCTTGGGATGGCTTTCATCGGTGAAGACAAACCGTGGGTATCACTGATATCACCTTGGGATGAGATTTATCGGCGAAGACAAACCTTGGGTATCACTGATATCATCTTGGGATGAGGTTTATCGGCGAAGACAAACCTTGGGTAGCACTGATATCATCTTGGGATGAGGTTTATCGGCGAAAACAAACCCTGGGTATCACTGATATCATCTTGGAATGACTTTTATCGGTGAAGACAAACCGTCGGTATCACTGATATCATCATGGGATGAGGTTTATCGGCGAAGACAATCCCTGGGTATCACTGATATCATCTTGGCATAAGATGTATCAGTGAGGACAAACCCTGAGTATCAACACGAATACCCAAACAACTCCTAGCACACTGTCGTAGTGAATATAGCGGAAACTGTATTCTGACACAAGGCCTGGCGTGCAACCTGTGATCACAGTGTCCTGCAGTCAAGAGGCCCGTCAGATGAATGTGGTGACCCTCAGTCGATATATATACACGCAGTTGTAGAGGGTCATCGTTAACATGAGTCAATCATAAATACTATACTTAACGAGAAAATGTAATAACACAGCTTCAGACTGAAGACTACTGTTGCTTTCATGGCACGATTTCTGTTGTCACGGTAAGGTTTACTTATTTATTCATTTATTTATATCATTGGTGTTTCACGTCGTATTCAAGAATATTTCACTTATACGACAGCGGCCAGCCTTGTGGTGAATGGGAGGAAACCGGCTAGAGCACGGGGGAATTCCTCGACCATCCACAGTTTGGGTGAGGCCGGAGAGGAAGCCAGCATGAGCTGGAGTTGAATTCAGAGGGACCTCATTGATGGGAGGCTTCTAGGTCATTACGCTGCGCTAAACCACTGTGCGAATGCATTTGTGTTTTTGTATATCCGTGATTGGAAATGTCTCAGGTTAGACATGGGTTGTGGAAAAACATTTTAAATGTCAGTAAATAGTTTAGTTCCTAAATTTTTTTTATTAAGTATATGTACACCGGCTTGAAATTGTCCTTTAGAAAAGATTGGGGTTGTCATTCAGACGTCCCTGTGATTCGTGGCTATGTGTATTAGTCAGTGTCGGATGCTTCCATAATCTAACGTTCAAAACGATTTATGCACCAAATTCCACAATTGGATCATGCTCTTCCTACTCTGAGCTGGGTGTAGACCTCTTGAGACAGAGCAACTGGAAGGATCCGATCATAACGCGCACTTTTTTTAATAACACGTACGCGCGCGAGACTACGGTCTAAAGATGGCTTATATATACCGATACGCAGGAACCGTTAGCCACCTACCTCTAGCCCGAGGGCCATGTGGACCCTACTTACGTATAATGTTTATGAGGTGCTACCCTCTCGTTCAATTCCGCTGCGTGCACGTTAGATTCTTCCCGAATACACATAAAGCACCTTAATTTGCGCATACTTTGCCAAATCGCAACTTAACATTACCTCACCATTCTCAAGTAAATCTTAGCCGAAGTAGAAAATACGGTCAGCCGGCACATGCTGCCATGCTTTTTAAATCTGTCAACCAGAAGCGCATGCTCCTTGACACCATATCTTGAAATTTACATCCATACTAAATAAATCTACGCCTTCAATCAATTTGCATAAATGTCAACCACTGATGCGCATGCGCGAGGAGCAACAACACGGTTTATTATGTCAAGTTATCGACAATGAACGTGAGCGTAAGTTACCAATGTGAATTATCTTGGATTTACTGGTCACAAAGGCGACGGAATGTGAAAAAAAATGGCAGAAGAACAGGGAATGTCTAGGTGAACATAGTTTATGTTAGTCTTACCCGGTTCAAGCATGTTTTGGTTCATTTTGCAAAAATTTTCGTAGCGTGGAGTTTCTCCGTGCTACACTCCGCGCTAAGCTATTTTTAAATACCACTATTTTAACTCTTCAGTATAGCTCTTCGGCTGTGATCTACACCTAACCAATATTAAAAGATAAAAGCCGAGATCCTTGGCTGGCCATACGTCACAGACAATTGCTGGCACTGAACTTGTTTGGAATGTATCATGTTTTATTTTATTGCGATTCGAAGCATCCAATTGTATCCCGTTACATGTTCGTCGATCTACGCGTGCGCCCATCAGTTGGCCAAAGTTGCTCTGAATCGCAAGCTTTTGTCGAGCTTTTCCACATCAGCTTTATACGTAAGTCACTTCGTAAAATTGGACCCAGTGGGTAAAACGTAAAACTCCTTCCCGCCATTAACAAAGGGGTCCAAAGCTGTGTGCTTCTGTGCTCTTTCTTCAATTACGTCACCCTTCTAGGTGCATGTGTTATGCAAAACCACTTAGGTGCAACGTTTCAAACAGTGCAACGTTACCAAAGAAAAAGGTTTGTTTCTCTCCGATCTGGTGGATCCTTTAGCTTAATATGGCAAGTCGACCTATACGCCAAGCATAAAGTTAAAATGTCATGTCTCTCTTTTGTTTCGGCCTCCCATCAATGCGGTCGTTGTGAGTTCAACCAACCCTTGCTAGCTTCCTCCCCGGCTGTACGTGGGAAGGTCTGCCAGCAACCTGCGGATGGTCGTGGGTTTCCACCGGGCTCTGCCCGGTTTCCTTCCACCACGATGCTGGTCGCCATCGTATAAATGAAATACTCTGTGTAAATCACCAATGAAATAAATAAACCTTTTGTATCTTTTCAGACTGACAAGTACGACATTCCTGATCTGCTCTGCACATATTCCGAGCACATCGCCAGGGAGGTCAGTAAGGCATGTTACGCTGCACAGGCTCTACCCCAGCCTTACTTCGTGCGTGACAAACCCGCAGCTAGCACACCCGTTCATTTAACAGTCCTGGTGACGGGCGGTGGGGCATTCAACAGGTGCGTCATGGACAGGCTCTGTGAAAAGCTCAATGAGAAGAACATCGCCTTGGCGGACACGGACGATGAGACGGTCCAATTCAAGGAATCCTTGTTGTTCGCGTTCCTGGGACTGCGTTGTTTGTTAGGCCAGCACAACGTCAACTGCAGTGTCACGGGCAGCTCCATGGATTCTGTCAGCGGTAGCATTCACCTACCCCCCAAGTCAGCGCCAACGCCTCTGACGCCGAAACGAGACCAGCTGCCGTTCGGCCTTAAACGTCAGTCTTCTCTTGATCACGTGTAACACTGATGATTGAATGAAGATGCTCAGCGTAAGGGGGTGTAAGTTATGTCGAACGCAACTGTCATGACGACACATATTGTAGAGATGCGTAGCCATGGTAGTTACGCTTGACGTAGCGTGACACCCTCTTCGTGAGATGGGCCTCCAGCCGTGCAGGAGATACAGATCAAACGGTACAATTTACGCAATACGCTTTTGACGAGATCCCCTTTGGAAGGTCCCATCGCATTGACGGCTGATAGCAGCAAAATTCAACATGTTGGTCGATCTATAATGAATATATGAACCACCACGCATAAATTATCGTCATTATATACCAAACCAAGCGCCATGTTCCTACATATCACAATGCTTTTATAGCTTTGCGTTTACTTATCTTGATCCGACATCCACTCAAGTCTTCCTATCAGAACTCAACAGACAGTCGCCGTTGAGTTCTCACAGGATTTATGTGAAATGAAAATTTCAGACGTTCCAATCAAATGCACTGTACACACTGAGGCACCAATGTCAATAACTTGCGTGCACATTGATCTTGTTTTAACCTCTGTTGTCCCTCATTAGGGGAGCTACTTTTGGACTGGATGGTGTTCTTTTGTTTTTTTGTTTTTTTTTGTTGTTTTTTTTTTTTGGTTGGTTTTTTTTTTTTAATTATTTAATATTTGTCAACCATTCAGTCACTTTGAGCAGATGTGTCTGGTGGACCATGCCAATAAACGGAGCTATAAATTTAGAAGACTATATGTGAGGTGTTGATAAAACGAAGGGGCCCTGCAATAGGCACCCATGCAAACTCTGTGAATGCCAAACAAATATAGGATATTTCAGAGACGTTAGAAGGTACAAGGGCATTTGTTTGAAGGTACACAGGGAACTCCTAGTCAGTGTCTTGCTTGAAAGTTAAACGACATGTTGAAGATCCATGCTGAAATAATAATAAGCCGAGTTGGAATTTAAGTCTGACGAGTTCACGCAGGTTGAGGCTTTACAAATGATTACTATCGCAAACTAACGCATTAAAGATGTGACTTTACGTTAATATATAGAATCCCTGAGACTGAGTACACGGATGGCCCGAACGTTTTCCGAGTGAAGGTGGACAATGCAACTACCCTATAATCCCGTCCTCTGCCATGTTAGTTTGAGTATCCCCTTGTTGCCTCAAGCCGAGTGAGGTCGTGAGACTCCCGAAATGCCGACACTGCTTCAGGCTCACAAAACGAGTGCATAAAAAAGCCCATGCCTGCGTCCAATACCTAAGTAAAATTTGGAGAATGGACGGATGGTTGCCTCAGTGAACTTAAGGTTTTATTGTGGACAACATTCATGAGCTAGATATCAGTGAATTATCGAGTCTTGACAAGTTTGGTCATATATGCAAATATTTAAAAGAAGTGTTTTTAGTACAAAACGGACTCAGAAGATATATGCTAACTGCTTGATAAATTCGGCCAAATTCAAGGAGCAAAGACTGAACCAGCAAACTCTCAGCACCATCACAACGTATCCGTTTCCAAAGTACTTCTAGCATGCAAGGTAAGGGAAAGTTAAAACGTAGATGGTTAAACTCTGACCAGCACTTTACATGTACAAATTTTGGCTACACAGTAACATTGTGTGTTTAATTATATCTGCAGAAGCTCAGGATTTGAAGTTAAGTGTATGCAACATATCAATCCTACAATATAACCTGGCAATTTTTCATATCTGGCGTGAATTTACCATATTCATAATCTGATCAACACCTTTTTTGTTGTTTTCATTGTATTAATATCCTAATCAGTTGGGCAACATGTCACTTGCCTTGGGCTTTAAATATGCAATGAATATAATGAAGCTAAGTCTTCAGAATTCCAGTCATTTCAGGAATTCAAATGAACCAGCTGTACATTTTCTGAGTATTCTTTGATATATGGACATGTTTATAATAACAGTAATAAAATTTGAGCAACTAGTCTATTTTCTGTGTACACTGACACATGAATATTATTTTTTATAAAAACTGCATGCATACATGTTGAATAAATTTTATTATTTTATAAAATTTCTGATTTCCTTTTTCTTCCTTGGGTCGAACGGTGTTGCATTTGTGACTGTATTTCAACTACAGACAAAAGCATTTGATAATCATACCTACTAAGGACATTTGTAACAGTCCAGCAAATCCAAAATTCCAAGAAAAACGAGGAACACTGCAGCTGAAATGCTGTACCCAGTTTCGGCTGTTCAGTCATGAGAGATTTATTCAATAACTGCCATTTTCATGGATGGAAGTGCTTTGAAGAGCCAACGGACACCACATCAGAGGCAAACTAAAGCTTAAAGCGAGGGCCTGCTTGGCCTAGTTGGATTAGCACGCTAGTGCAGCTTAATGATCCAGGTATCTCTCATCAATGCAATCGCTGAGAGTTTAAGCCCAGTTCACACTGGTTTCATTTCCAGTCGTAGGTGGAAAGGTCCGCCAGCAACTTGCGGATGGTTGTGGGTTTTTTCCTTCCGCCATATTGGACCAAGTGAAATATTCTTGAGTACAGTATGAAACACCAATCAAATAAATAAACAAATCAAGCTTGAAACAGAAACACACAGGATCAGTGCCATGATTGGTGCCCCAGCTCCTTGTCTTTGAAATAGCTACATTTTTTTCCTAAATTCTATCTCATTTTGTATAGTTATTAAGTCTGGCTTTTTCAAAAGATCTATGACCAGGGGTTTTTCTAGCCAGTTTCCTTTAGAAACTCAGTCTGAACAAATCAGAAAACTCAATATTATTTCATCACTAATATATCAAAAATTTTATTTCGTGAAAACTCAATACAAAATTTGTCTAAAACTCAATTTTCCGATATTTCTCGAAATGGTTACCACAACGAAAAAACGGCTAGAAAAACCCCTGATGCCATCAACAACTCCTGCATAATGTCAGAAAATGAAGACACACTACATGTAAACACAATTCTGTTTTTGAGGCACAACAATGGAGAGGTCAACATAAAGATTATTCCACTCACACAGTTTTTTTCATAGAACGAGATGGTTTATTTCTCTTGATTGTGACAGTATAATTTATTGGCGAAAAGACAAATATTAAACCTGTTAATCGTCTTCCTCGTCTGATTCCTCTTCGGCCTCTTGTAACCACTGAATTAGTGGTGCAACCTGGGGACAAAAGAGTCAGACAAAATCCAAGTTTAAATTAAACTGCAGCAGTATTGGACATGCTTTTTATATATATCGTACAGGGGTTTTTCTAACCAGTTTCTCGTAGTGGTAAAAACAACCCGAAATATCAAAAAATACAGTTTTCGACAAATTTTGTATTCAGTTTTGATACAATAAATGAGTTTCAGATACATTTCACATACATTTGTGATGAAAAATATTGAGTTTTCTGAATTGTTCAAATTGAGTTTTTAAAAAGAAATTGGCTAGAAAACCTCTGACCGTAATACCTAGTCATAAAATAACACGAATGCAAAGTGCATTCCATATAAAATGCAATGCATATTTCTATTGGTCATTAGTTTCTGGTTCAAGGCAGGAACTATACTTAACACTAGAGTTTAAAATGAGCGATACATTAACAGTTTGTTCACAAAACGTCATCGCAGTCAACAGTGAACTATGGACATGACAGCTTACTGTATTTCTGCGACCCTTTAGCAAGGAGGGGGGCGGGTTAAGTCGGCTCTATGACATCACAATTCAAGAGCATGACCTCAAGCTTTCCGAAGTTAAAAGAACATACTGCAAGGAGGTGGACTAATTTGTTTTCACACCGTTGAGCACTTTCCAACAGACTGGACGACGAGTGGCATGGGTATAAACCATGCCCACACACAGGGCTACAACAGACTTGATTTCTGTCCTAGGCCTTGCCTGGTGCCACCGAGGTATGTCACGGGATTGAATTTAAAAACGATTAAGTCGACTGCAAAGCCATCCGAGTTAAATTCACTTTTTCATGAAATTCTCCCAAATTCCTACCATGCATGATGTGTGTAATTGAGAAAATCAGTAAAATGGATTTAAATAAAATTCATTTTAGTGCTTACATCTGTCTAACAAGACTCAACTCGCTGTCCCCTTAACGAAAACCACCATGTAACTTTATTTCCGGTCTCTTGAGTTCACAGCAGCAATGGATAACTCTTCTCACTAAAACTGTGCCTGAACGCATACCATCGGCAACAATATTTAAAAACCTAGGAGTGACTCCACGTGGTGAATGCAAGGTGAACTAGATTAATTTTACGGTCCTATAAAATAGTTACACTGTTCAACCTGTGTTTTTGACAAAACAATGGCTTTACAAGAATTTATCAGTCTGTTTAGTAACAGCATCTGATGTCACCGCTACATGTATTTGTAATTTTAAAACTTGAATTGTAAGCAACCATGGCGAAGTGGTGTCTAACGCCTCACGCAGTCACGGTCCTGATCAGAGAAAAGTTTTTAATATAATTTTCGAATTCGTATAATCGGGGAAAAAATTAAAGCACTTCTACTGAGGGATATTTACTGGGACTTTTAAATATCAGTATTTACCAAATTAAAATCTGTTAACAGTAACAAGAACAAAAAAAACTGGTGTAATTTCTCATTAAATTGCCTAGGCGAGGAAACAGTGGCTGTGCATATATACGGTGTGATCCCCGTGTAAGTCCCTCAGAGTGAAATATCATGTAAATGACTCAAAACAAATTGACCACAATATCACGTATCCATTTCTCTTGGTAGCAGCGAATGTCTTAAACCTGACTCAGATGTGGGCTGAAATTGTACGCTGACCCTTCATCCAGTATACATGTATGTACTGTATAATTTTAGGGAGAAGAAGAGTTGCATGTGTTGAGGACATTGGAGGGGGGAGGGTGCTTTTGATCATGGGAAATTGGTGTAGGGCCTCCAATAACCACAACAAAGTTGCAAATGCAGTACAGTCTGAGAAGGACCCTTGGCTCAGAGGCTCTGAAGCTCTGCTAAAGGGTTTACATCACCATGGTGTGGTGCGGGGTGGTTCTTTGCCCAGATGTTCGCTGAACTTGATTGAACCGGTCGTCTCACATCAGCCACATCTAATGATGTATATCACACCACTCTTCAAAGCACGGGTTGGCCTACACAGGCCCCAATTAATTTCTGGGCTTTCCTAAGGTCACTCACTCTTAAAAATTACTGTCTGCAAATCCAAAGACAACACGTGTACGTCCCATGATTTCTTGACAGTAACTTCTTACTGGCTGACAGTAATTACTGTCAGCCAGTAAAACAGATATATTTTTACAATGACATTTCTGGGTTTGAAAAGTACGGAAGGGATATTTTTGTGTACCGGTATACAACATACAGAACAAATTTTATCCTGATAGTGATCGACAGATTAATTATTAAATACTAATGGATGATCACTCAACACTTGAGATCTTCGCTTCGTGCTGGTAAGTGTCTCTCTTTGACTTGTCACTCTCATGTCAACTGTATTCAGAGAAAAGTCTGCCAAAACTCCCCGAATTACTATCGAGAAATCTACACGTACGACTGTGTATAACTACTGCTCCCGAACCCGGCATTCATATAAAGTACCTTCACATCAGTTTGTTATGATATGTTGTAAAATCGTTATTTTGACAAATGCACCGAGAATAACGTACTGTCAGTGTAATTAATTTGAAATCTTTTGGAAAATTTCTCACAAATGTCAGAGAGAGTGACAGCTATTTTCCACCTTCAAGATATAGAACGCAGACACGTGCACTCTGCTATGCTTGCTGGCTGGCCAGTGTTGTTGTTGTACACGGTTTACTACATGTAGCACAGACTACTTCCCCTGGAGCGCAGCCCGTGTCTTCGGCGAACACGATTACCTCCAACCTCCCCATTTGCCATGCCATGCCATGCCATAAACTGCCCTCAAGCTTTTTCACATGGGGAGTGCCCCCTGCCCCCTGCCCGCTCCCTTGCCGAATTACGGTTGGCCTGAATCATTTCAGACAGGAAAAGTTCCCCACTGAAGGATTACAATCAACTTCGAATGATTTCTTTTTCACACCATTGAAATGCTATGTGCTACAAACTGCATTACTTGTTAGTAAGAAGTAATATGCGTCTGTGCACAGCTAGTGGGTGAACATTTCCATATACAAGGCCAATCTCAGGAACAGAGTTCGTAATAGGGGTTTTGAGTTCTAACTTTTCTAGCGCTAAAGGCAAGAAAAGCACTACTGTACCATGTGACCTGTCAAGAATGTTAGGCAACCATTTCTGATTACATTTACTATAACATGGGCGGCTCAGAAAGTTTAAAAAAAAGTTATTTAGACTTGACATACGATAAGGAGAATTGAGGAGCTGGAAGTTTTTTAATTTAAGATGCTCCTGACTGAAGGAGAGGTTATTTTCGCCTTCCTAACACGGCGAGACAGGTGATCAGTAAATTAAAATCAACAAAATTGCCTGACACTTTTCACAAGTCATATGACACAGTAGAACTCTTTTCACCTTCTACGACATAAGAGTTCAAAATCGAAACTCCCCTATTACAACAAGAGGAACTACATCACAGAACAAAGACACTTGCAGACACAGAAACATACATCTACAACAGCATTACCATCGCAGCTATGTTTGTTCACATTCTGTTAAATTTGTTTGGAAAATGATTTTTATATGTATTTTGTTTGCATTGTTGATTGCAGTTAAAAGTACATGTAATGAATCATCAGCAGATTGAAGTTCACCACAGTTGTCTTCATAACTTAAGTTTTTGATGCGTTGTAGAGAAAAGTGTACATATACATTTGGTGGCCTAGCAGAATGCCAAATCAAGGATTGATTGTATATTTTTTGGAGGTGAAGTTGACAAATTCACAACAAAAAAGGGGAGGAAATTTAATGCTCTAAAGACTTATCCCATACCTGCTTCCGCACAGCCATCTTGGCTTCCTTCTCCTCAGACTGGGGGATATCCTTGTACCACTGCATAATCACCTGCTCCAGGAGAATGTCCTTCTCATACAGCAGATGAATGAGTTTCATTAATATAGCTTTGATAGACGGATTCCCCAAGCTCAACTCCTGAAGAGGGAAAGACATTTTTATTGTTTATATAACATGCTAAGGCCACAATAATGCTGCTACCACAGTGCATGAACGGGTATAAATATGTTAACATGTTAAGTGACTTTTGTTTATTTTAGCAGGTTTCAAAGTCATCTGATTTCTGTTTGATTTGATATGAGACATCGTTCTCATGCCGATCGCTCTCAGCTAAAAATACTGCAGTATTTCAGGTACGTCAATCCCTTATCATTTATTCATTCATTCATTTAAATCATTATCATTCGAGGAAACTGCAAGCTGCTAGTAAGCAAATGCACCTATAACGCCACAGCAAGCGAGAGCATGACCAGCCTGCAGATTTGAGGCCTGCTATTACACTCCCAACACCATTACATTCCTGACTCAAAATTTAGGTTCACCTCACAGGAGCAGTGGGAGTAGGGAAATCTACAAATTCCCTCACAAAGGCTGGATTACAAAATGTACCTGGGTTGTAACCTACCCAACATAATATATTATAATGGTGAAAAATTCTTAGTTTTTTTTTTTTTTTTTTTCTTTTTCGACTGATGTTTTACACGGCACTTAAGAATATTTCACTTATACAATAACGACCCCCATGTGGAGAGTAGAACATGCGCAGAGCCCAGGGGAAACCCATGACAACTGAAAAATTCTTGAGTATGTTGTTAGACAACAATTTAAAAAATTGCCTAAATTTCGGATAATTTATCCACTGACATCATTCATGTTGTAGTATACAATGACAACAATGATTCTGATAATGTTTTGAAAATCCCACCACATTCCAAGCCAAGACACAAATACATTTTACATGGGATTAATCCTTATTTAATTATTTTGTATGTTTTTAAAGTAAAACTAATCAGAAATTCCCTCCTACCTCTAATGCAGAGAGACAGTCCCTCTGTGACTCGACACTTTTGATGTAATTTTTAATCAGCTGAAGATGTTTAATCAGTTGCTGGAAAAAAATAAACCAATAAATGACAATATGCATAATAATGCAGAGAGCATAAGTTTCTGGCACAAGTACTGATCGTGTATAACAAGTTAATACAATCATTGGTTTCTAACCCAAAAGAAAAATAAGGCCAGTTTTCAGGTAAGGTTATTAGGTGTATTACATCTCCCCACTAGTATGTGTAACTCGGCTAAATTTAAAGCCTAAAATTAGAATACTTTTACTGAAACATAGAACTATTCTGAAAGTTCCTGGGAGGGGTGAGCTTGGAGGAAATTTACTGCCACACCTTTTGAAGTACTGACTGGGGCTGAAAGGCTTCTTGTGTGGTGTGAGCTTGGTGGGGGTGGGACGGGGGGTACTTCTGTAGTGCTGACTGACGCTGAGAGGGTTCTAGGATGTTGTCAGCTTGGGGGGCCTCTATTACTGCCTTCCCTTCTGAAGTACTGGCAGGTGTTGAGTAAGTTCCACTGTGGTATGAAGTTGGGGAAACTACTGCTACATGAGTCTTACCTTCTGAAGTACTGGCAGGTGTCGAGTGGGTTCCACGGTGGTGTGAAGTTGGGGAAACTACTGCTACATGAGTCTTACCTTCTGAAGTACTGGCAGGTGTCGAGTGGGTTCCACGGTGGTGTGAAGTTGGGGAAACTACTGCTACATGAGTCTTACCTTCTGAAGTACTGGCAGGTGTCGAGTGGGTTCCACGGTGGTGTGAAGTTGGGGAAACTACTGCTACATGAGTCTTACCTTCTGAAGTACTGAGAGCAGCTGAGAGGGTTCAACAGTTGTGTGAAGCTGGGGAAACTCCATAACTGCCTTCATAACAAGGACATTGACATCATGGATATTGATGTTGTAGGCATGCCTAGAGAGGAAACAAACAAATAAATGAATAAGTATGCTTAATAAACTCTTGAGATAAAATGACCAGATAAATCAGAATAACCTCTCACTTTTCTGCTCTTTTAAAGTCATGATGTTTCTTATCCTTTCAAACCATAATCTGATAATGAAATCATTGAATGTAGTGAATTTGTTTCCTTCTTCTTCTCCTAATTCATCAATTATATCCAAAAGGAGAAAACAAGTTTTTTTCCCACCAAACACTAAACAAGCACTAACAGTTCCCTCATCTGGTACCTGAAAAAACACTTCACGCTGTCATAATAGTCAATATTAATATGAACTTACTTTAGGGAATTGATCTCCAAAATCGTGTTTTCTGTACTGATATTTTCCTCTTTAGCTCGCACCATGGTGTCCAAAACTTCTGTATAAAATACTGCTCAACAAGTAAGAAAAATACAATGGCAAAATACAATACCCAATACAATACAGTCTGATTTCATTTTTGCCACTATGATGTGGATAACATTTCCAGAGCAGGCGTCACATATCTGTACATATCAATAAATTTTAGATGCAAACGTGTGATTCTCAATTTCATAAATTCTTGACAAAAAATTCACCCAACATTCTGAAAGTTTTGTGTCTTTAGCTTAGAAAATTCAAGTGATTAATAAAAACAATAAGTCTGACCCAACTTTGTGAAGGATAGGGGACCAATCAGAAGTGTTGTGCTAAGTTTCTGACTCACAGCGACTGTCGTCTGGGGGAGGACTGCCAGCTGGGGACATTCCTTCCTCACTGAAGCTATCCTCACTGCTGGCTTCCTCCTCCTCGTCTTCATCCTCAGACAGGGAGGGCATCCCCCACACATCCCCCATGACATCCCCATCCTCCTCATCTGTGTCAGCCTGAGGGCTGTACACAAACGCCTCAGCCTGCGTCCCAAAGCACTCGCTGCTCTCCACAACAGCATCTGCAAACCCAATGCCCATGTGTGTGTAGGGTTAAAGCTCAAATAAGGTAGAGCTCAGGAAACACCTGCGACTATGTGCACATTACTGACAAATCTTTCCACACAAAGGAAGATGAAGAATTATGCAAAACATTGGATTCAAATCCTGCTTGTAGTGAATTTTTTTTTACATCCTGCAAGATCTACTGGTGAGCTTGCAAGATTTCAGAATGACAGGGATATGTAGTGAAAAAGCTACATACAGTACATAAGTTCTGTACGAACCTGAATACCAAATCTACAAACAGTGTCTGACTATTTGATATTTTTTGTTGTCGCAGAAGCCACATTTGTGACCAGGAATTCAATTTAACACTGGATAAACCTACTTGTACATGCACTGAAGAAAAAAAACAACAACAATCAAATGATGTACATGTAACTTTTCTCTCGTTCACATCGTCTGGATGGACAGACAGGATTCCATTCATATAACATGCAGGTCTGACAGAGGAGAAACCGTGGTGGGCTTCTCTGTATGTATCAAGGTAAGGTAACAACTTGAACATGTGTTAATACCTGGAATGTCCTCTTCCCCAGACTCCCCCCAGTCATCCATCTCCTTGACCAGTTCAGCAGTCAGTAGTGACCCAGGCTTGACCGTCACATTAGGGCCCACCTTAACCTGGAATTACAGACACTGTTCAGCATGTAAATGTATTAATTAGCTGTGCAGGTTATTACTCAAATACAGTCAATGCTGTTCTGTCCACATTTTCACACATACTTTGTCATGTTAAGTTATGTTGGAGTGATGCCTAATTTCAACTGATCCAGTACAATTTATTTTATTTATTTCTTTATTTCTTTATTTATTTACTTGTCGGTTGTTTCATGCCATACTTAAGAATACTTCACTAAGACGATGGTGGCAAAGCATAATGGTGAGAGGAAACCTGGCAGAGCTCAGGGGAAAACCCACGACATCTGCAGGTTCCTAGCGGACCTTCCCACGTATGGCCAGAAGTACAATTTATACATAAAAACGAATGAATGAATACAGGAATGTGTGCTTGTATGTATGTAAAGCAAGATTGTAACAGCTTAACCAGGGAAAATGGTTTTCCAAATTTTTACCTTCCATGAGAGGATAGCTCCGGGTTGAATGTTCACATCTTGGTACAATGTCACATGATCACAGATTATCGCCATGGTTACTGTACAGTTATCTTCAACAGTTACTCCATCCCACAAATACGCACCATCAATCTTCACATTCTGACCTGAAGCAAACATCATACAAATAACCTATTAATCTAAATCATGTTTAAATTCTCTTTCTGTAATACTATACCTAGTATTGCCTTGCATACAGTACCTTGTCCCTGACCAATGGCCATCATGAATTCTCACTGGTCACCTTACAGGCAGATTAAAATAGTGATGTATGCTGCTGCCAGCTTGAATAGTGCATCAACTGTCAGGTCATCCTCTTTGACTGTACATATTTATTTATTCATTTATTTATTTACTTGATTGGGGTTTTATGCCATTCTGAATAACATTTAACATACTATGGCAGCCAGCATTATGGTATGGGGAAAATGAGCTGAGCCCGAGGGAAATCCATGACCATCCGCTGGTTGCTGGTGGACCTTCCCACATGCCACCGGAGAGGAAAGCAGCGTGAGATGGGCTTGAACTAACAGCGTTGACACAAGCACGGATGACAGATTTGTGCACCAACATATTACAGACCTACAAATTGACTTTTTTTTCTCCACAAAGTGACTACTTTAATATGTACTGGTTTAATGGTTAATCAACTTTTGTTCAATCCATCGTGACACACTATGTCCTGCGAGCCTAGTTAGTGAGTTAACTCCCTTGACTTTAAAACACTTGTATCTGTATATTCTCTGTATCACTTAAGGGTTCAACACCGCCACAGTGCTGTTTGTCGTGTAACCCGACACCGCTGAACCTTGTTTCGTGCCGAGTCAAATCCCAAGAACGTGCAGCATTCGAAGGATTCGACGAGGTACAAAGCAAGGTTCACCAGTATCGGCTTACACAACAGATACCAAGACGAAGCTGTTAAATCCTATACTACCCCAAAACTAAAGAAAATGTGGAAAGAACTCATATTTTATGCAGCCGACCTCTTTAATTCCCTCCGCAGAGATCATGAATTTTAAACCAATCAAATGCAAGCTTAGGCCACTGGACCTGACCTAAATATTTCAGTGACGACGTGTGTATATTATTGCGTGACGCAGGAATGTAAAAGTGTACTATGCATGTATTGTAACCACATAGCTCTGGCCTCATATCACGGTGTTTCGGTTTGAAGCAGTAAATATACTATCACAAAGGCAAAATTTTGCTTTCCTGCTTGTGCTTTATTATGTAAAGCATGATGCATGTGTTTATTCTTGAGATGTTTCACCATTATTTTAGTCATGCCACAATATCTCATTCTGCAGCAAGCTGGTCTCACAACTAACTTGTGTGTAGTGCTGCCTCACAGAAATGCCATGTCAGAGACACTATCTCAGCGAATGAAAAATCTAACATCTTGCAGATATGAATTAGCGTAAAACCAGAACACTGTCTTTTAGTCATACATTTATATCACAATAAATATTAAAAGTTGGAAGTTGAGAGCAAAGACAATGTGATCAGGTATCTAAATGGATACGTGTCAAAGACTTAAGAGTAGAGGTTAGAGTAAGTAGTTTCTCAACTGTCTAAATATGGCCGGTAAGGCCACCCTTAAATAACTGTTTTTTGGGCGTAACTCGACCCTATGAAAAAAAAAGGGTGTAAGAAGATAATTCTTTTTTTCTTCATACTGATTCTTGAACAAGATAGGGACTTTAAAGAAATTAACACAGTGAGAAAAATGAAACAGAAAAAACTTAACAAAATAACAATAGAAGCTTTTGATAGAGCAGGTTGGGTTATGCCCAAGGAACACACTTTTACGGATGGCCTAAGCTGTACCTATTTTACAGTTTCTTCCAATGACAGAGCCGGAGATGGTTGTGTTGCTGCCCACAGATGTCCCTGACCCAATCACAACATTCTTCTTCAGTACACAGCCTCTGTAAGTAGACCATAAACATCACAGATTACCAGACAAGGTGAACATATTCATGTAAACATTGTGAGAATAATAAACTGCTATGGAGGATACTGGCAGAGCCATGCACTGTTTGTAATACTATCGTGATGTTATCATGATGATGTAGCAGGCTGGTGTGAATGCTATCATTTATTAGCAATGCTAACATGAATCGCACCAACTAGAATATTTCACTTATACGACAGAGTCCAGCATTATGGTGGGAGGCAACCGGGCAGGGCCCAGTGCAAACCCACCACCACCCACAAGTTGCTAGCAGACCTTTCCACGTACCACTGGAGGGGAAGCCAGCCTGAGCTGGGCTTGACTTCACAGTGAGTGCATTAGTGAAAGGTACCTGGGTCATTACACTGCACTAGCACACTAACCAGAAGGCAGGCCCACGAACCATACTTGATGTGCCAGTATGTGTCCTCTACATGTAATGTCAGCATATCAACCAGTGCTTCAGCCAAACTAATACTTCTTATGATGAACACCACATACCAACATTGCCTAGGCAAAAGTTGTAGGACTGCCCTTGCCAAAAAGTTGTTACATGCACTTGCGGAAAACTTTGATATTAACATGTTTTATTTACTTCAAGATATTTTCTGAACATCTTGACCTGACACAATCATCACAACAATTTATTCACAAATATTAATCGTCTTAGGCCAATTGTTAATTAACAACTTGTGGTGTCAAAAATTTGAGGGGAGGTAATTAAATACACAACTGAATTTTCAAATGACATTTTTCTAGCAATTCACATACATTTTTTTGGTAAATGAATAATTAATAATTATCATCACATTCGGCATATCTCTTTTTCCGAAAACAAGGTCATGAGAAACACACAGTTTAATATCACAGGCCTTCAGAGAGGAGAACAAACCTTGCCAGTGTTACGTCCTGACTGCGGTAAATGTTGTGTCGTCCGTAAGAGACCACATCCGTATTGTGACCGGAGATGTTCACGTCTGGGACAAAGGGGAAGCTCCATCTGTTAATGATGTCCTGACTGAAAAAGTAACCGTTATTTACACAATCCTATTGATTTTATATCACATTTGGTTACCAGTATATCTGAAGACAGTTTCACTTCTATGTCTGCTTATATGATGTGATGATAGGAGCGTTTATGGGCTCGTTAATTAAACATCCCAACAAACTTCTGAACAAAAGTATGGACCACACTTGTTAAAAGTTTGATTTCTTTATTTATTTGATTGGTCTTTTATACTGTACTCAAGGCTATTTCACTTGACAATGGTGGCCAGCATTATGGCAAGAAGAAACCGAGCAGAGCCCCAGGGATGTTCAAAGTTTGGGTCGTGACCAATCAGGTAGCAGAATCTAATCCAGATGTAATTGGTTGAGCTGACTGCAGCCCTAAGTTCAGAAGTTTCTCAGGTACCAAGTTTAGGGCTGTGGACATTCAACAATAAAACCAGACCACTTTCACTGAAGTGCTCAATACTTGACAGCCTTAAATGTCAAGCAATCAATCAAATAAATAATTCCACCAATAAAATCTGGTCATGGTCTCTGAAGTGATCAATTCTGGAGTACATCTGTAAACACCAATGAATTAAAATAATAATTAACAAATGCACTGTTTATGGTAGATTGTTACATGTTCATGACAAAACTGGATGGTTTGCTTTGAAGTTTGAAAAGTAGTAGAAAGAGGAGAAGTCCACAACACCTGACTACTGGGTCAGCCACGTCTTCCCTGGCTTCCCTTGGGCTGTAAAGACTCACCTGATGGCATCATACATGAGCACATTGGACACTCTGGCTGCATACTCATCCGTGAGGAAGTGGACATGCATCGTGTTTCCCAAAATCTGAAGCAAAAAGAATGGCAAATGGTTTATCCTACAGGGAAATAGCGAACTAAATAGGAAAGCCAATAAATGGTCAGAAAGATGGATTAGACGGTGTAAGAATGCTAAAACTCCCCTTCCCCCTCAATTTCATCAAATATGGTCCCTCTTTTTTCCCTTGTGACCTTGGAAGTTCAATCACCGTAGCTCCACGGATACATGCCACACCCTTCTATAATCCGCGGTGCTAACTTTGATCTGTAAATCACTGAAAAACACCTGTGACTAACAATAAGCTACACTGTAAACTCAGGAGGGCCACCTGAGTCATCATATCACTCCAACAAGTAAAGCCTGTAAAGGGCCCATGCAGTAAACAGTGCAGACATTTACCTCGGCTCAGTGTGACTAATGTAAATGCCGGGTGTGGACAACCCTGGTTTGCTGGTATGGGGTGTATCAAGCACATATATAGCTAGTATGGCTTTGTAGTGTACTCTGTCACAAAATCTAGTCAATCTAGATGGAGTCAGGGTGTCATTTTAAAATTCTGACATTCCTCGTAAACCTGAGTCCACCACCCGTACTAAAAAAAATCGCTGCAGATCTCCACACACAAAGTCAATGGAACTGCTCTCGATGAGGTCCTCGCTTGTGTCATGCAAATTTACCTACATCCAAAATTCACAAAAACAAAATTTTTTTATGCTCTTCTTGGTTATGTTATGAACATTTGTATTGCAACCTACAAACAGCAATTAAAATGTCGAAGTTTTCAAAAACAGAACTCAGTTACATTTCATGGCCAAGAGTACGTTATGACAATTTTCAAAATGGCTGCCAATGGTGAGCCATTTGGCACGTTTGAAGTTCCCATAGTTAATTTGACCACAACACCATGAGTTAATTAGTTACATCAGTAAAGGTAGTAAATAAAGAAGACACATTTGAGATTCAAATGGAAAATGACAGAAATGGGCAGAAAACGTAAGTTGGATATAGAGGATATAGATCAGAGTTACTGCTGTTCGCCTTGTGTTTGGGATGAAGTAAGATTTTATCTCAACATTTTGTTACCAACTATACTCCGCACCCCTTGCATACAGGTCAATTTTGAGGAAAAACTGTACGGCTTGTATCCGCACACTTACGGTATATAACCAGTGATATGAGACATCCCATATACTGTGCGGCTTGTATCCGCATACCTGCGGTATATAACCAGTGATATGAGACATCCTGTATACTGTGCGGCTTGTATCCGCACACTTGCGGTATATAACCAGCGATGTGAGACATCCCGTATACTGAGCGGCTTGTATCCGCACACTTGCGGTATATAACCAGCGATATGAGACATCCCGCATACTGAGCGGCTTGTATCCGCACACTTGCGGTATATAACCAGTGATACGAGACATCCCGTATACTGTGTGGCTTGTATCCGCACACATGCGGTATATAAATAGTGATGTGAGACATCCCGTATACTCGAAAAGCCCACTCAACTCATGTGAATTTTCTTCAAAGTTATCAAACTGATAATGAGGATATCTACTTATATGTAAAAGTAGATCTCGCTCTAAAGCTTGATTTCGCCTTCCATGGCATCCACACCAGTTATAATCAGTTATATATATATAAGTTTATTTTCTGCGACAAAAGAACTACACAGATATACATTATACATACAAAGTACCACGCTACACATATATACATTATACATACAAAGTACCAAGCTACACATATATACATACACAGTATCAATTAAACACTTAATAAGCTGCTTCATTAACTACTTACTTCTTCATTAATAAGAATGCCTCGTATAAAATCTTCTCTTGTTTGGTAATCAAAGTTATCTTTGTAGAGCTGTGGTACCAGAGGAGAGCAGATGGCAATGTGAGTGTCCAGACAATCATACTTCAGCTCCACATCATTGTGCTCTGTAAACACTTCCTGTAAAGACACACACAAATATGTGAACACTCCTCATTGCAGACATCTTTCTCTAAACACTTCTCATAAAAGACAGCAGCAAACACTTGCTGTAACATACATGCATGTGTAAGCACTTAATATAACAGACGTGCATCTATGTAAACACTTCTTGTACCAGACATAAATTTGTGCAAGCATATTTCATAACTAATGCAGGTATCCACTGTGCCAAAAACTAAGTAATAAAGAGTGTTTGAAATCTGCCAGCCCGCACGAGATGGCAACAAACCAGAGGTTTTCAACATCGACACCTCAGCTCTTTGTTAATAGGAAAGTTAAATTGGTTAGGATCAGATGATATTTACAATATAATTTCACAAAAGTCGACCTCAGGCCCAGCACATGTGGCGCAAACTATGAAGGAAGAAGTGTTCCAGAACAGAAAAACACCTGGAACTGGTAACGCAGAAAAACCTACCCTTGGAATCTCAAAGATTTTCTGGTGCATGGTTTTCTGGTAGTGTAGCAATCTGTTTGTTTTGGATTCCATGGCTATCACGAAATCCTCTTCACGACATCGAGTTTTGTGACCAGGCGAGGCATGCTTGTAGATCAAGGTCATCACAGCACATTTTTCTTTCTCCCGCCGTAATCTGTAATTATAAACACATACACTGAATTAGTACTAAAATTACTTACAAGAGCAGAAATCCATGTGAGCAACTACATATATGTGGGTAGTAAAAATACAACATAGGCATATAAATCCCAGAAAATGTTTGGAGCTGAAATTACATTTTTCTACGTAGAATATCATCCTCCTTAGCTAACAAAACTTCAATTTCTTTTCAAAATCAAAAGCCTCACAATCAGGCAAATAGAGCAAAATAAGCAATGAATTGAATAATCTACAAGCATGCCTCTCCTGGTCACAATCCTATAGTTACGCATTTATTATCTAAAGAAATCATGGATTACCTTGTAAATAATAAACTTTACACTTCAAAATCCTGAAAAATAGAGATTTGAAACTTGTAAGACCATGACTAGCTGTACTTCATATGGAACATTGTGCTGCTTCCCAAGGTCTGGGCCCACAAACATGCTTCATGCTAAAGTGACAACACACTTGTGGTTAATAAAATCTTTAAATAAAATACTGCTATACATCACAAAAAATAACGGCCCACCATACTAGACGTCATTTTGCTACTATGTCCAACATAAATTTATTTACATATTTATTAACCTGACGGTTGTTTTCACTTTCAGTTTCATGATATCCCACATAAAGGGGCGCACTCAACTGAAGTGAACGGCCTCTTAAATAAACCAAAGGAAAACGCTAGAAATGTTTACGTAGAGCTGAAGGGCACTTACCTGTGTTCTTCAAAAATTGGCTTCAGCTTAATATTCGCCACCACATCGCCAGTGACAAGAACAAAATCTGAGCGAATCAAGGATTTGTCATCCACATCCCTCAGAGCATCCCCCACTGACAGACTGTCTTCTGACACAATCACCATCACTGAACATGGCCCAGAGTTGTCTCCCCATTTGGACTTCCTGAAAACCACATAAAATAAAACACTATATCAATTGTGTAATGACAGCATGTAGATGTATTTGTAAGTTGTGAGCTTTCTATCCGAGTGGCTGATGTAAAAGCCACTCAGACATACATGTATTCCATTCACAGACAAAACCTACATGTACCATTTTCTAGTCTTCATTTAAAAAATAATACCAAAGAGATACTGTATGTAATTAAAGTTAATTATAATAGTACATAACAGTTATTTTACATACCATCCAAGTAGATATTACAATATATCACAAAAATTACACTGGTTTACTTTACAGTAAAATCATAAAGCATATGTACTGTACAGTGGTGCTTGAACATACCAGTTCTTTCAACTTAACAAACCAGCAATCGAAAATTTTTGGAAGAGGAAAACGAAATCACTAACGCAATGTGTTTCTTTATTTGGTCCGAGTGAGCACAGCAGTAGACAATGATCTCCTGTATGCCAGCAGCTGCCAGAAACTCGAGCGTGTAATCTAAGAGAGGAACGTTTACCAGGGGTAGGAGAGCCTGCAACACCAAATGATAATCACATTAGACAGCTTCTGATAATAAAATAAGAAAACGAATGTATGCTTAAACAAGAATCAGTGCACTGTATTCATTATTAATTTATTCGTCTAACTTTTGCTTAACAGCATATTCGAAAACATTATGCCATGGCTGCCAGCTTTATGGATGGAGGGGAAACCAGAGCGTCTGCATGGTCATAGAATAAACTGCAGTCCCCAAAATTCGGAACATGCAACAAGCATCACACTGCAGGGCTCCAGATAACTTTTTTGCCTCATGAGTATTTACTCATCCATTTCAAATAAGTGTGAGTAAAATGTAAAGTAGATGAGTGAAATAAGTTAGATAATTTGCTTTTCAATCTTATAAGACTGCTGTGACACAAAAGTTCATGCATTTCCCCCAACACACACACCAAGAAAATTATTGCCATGAGCTTAACCAATCACAGGTAACACTAAATTAATATTAATGTATGTTGTTTCTAAATGACATCTCATTACATTAAAGACACCACACACATGTTGGCCATTTTTTTTAAACTGTTGCCAAGATACTGATACAAGGGCATCCTGGCTACCAATAAAACCTTGGAAAATGGATGTTCAATTTACCAACCAAATGCTTTATGAATGAGACTGCATCAGTTTTTTATAATTATTCCTGCCAAAGTTACATGTTCTGTCAAAGGAACGGTGATGGCGATGTTGAGATCCTTATTGAACTCTTCCGTGCACAGAGGTTTTCATGCTCTTGCGTTCAGGAAAACACGGATTGTCAAGCCTACCTCTGCTGTTATCAATTCAATTGTGCAGGTTTCAAAAGTATTCTTATCATCAGAACCTACTGCAAAGGTGTGGCAGAGATCACTGGCTTACATTCGGGAACCGAAGATGGCCAAGCTCAAAATGTGCTTCATTGTTGTTGTAGTCAAACATGCATAACTGCCCCTGTTAGTTGCAAGGAGTGCTGATACGCATAAAAATAAAGTTGATTGTGTATCTTTGTGTTTTGATGTGCATCTGGTACGCAAGATTTTGAAAACTGATATATATTTTTGGAAAAGTTATGCGTAATTTATGCAAATATGCATGCTATCTGGAGCCCTAATATTGCTGGACAGCACACTGGGCGAATTTCATGTAAGACCACACAAGAGAATATCGTCAACTACTTCTTGCCACCTAAGCCTAGAGGGCTAATGAAATTCAAGAAACTAACTTAACCATGAGACCACACTGAACCTAATCCAATACACAGTACTGATAGTACCTACCAACAGAAAGGCATTTGGTTCTTACGCCATGAAGCAACTTTGGTGCGAGTTAATCTGCTACAAAAAAGTTTTAGGTACCAAGTGACTTGATCTCGTTAAAATCTAAAATATCAACCTCAATGCTAGGGTTTTGTTGGTATTATTCTGCATATTTGATACATTAACAAATATATCTAGGACTTGGGATGAGACAGGGTGGGGCTATTACAAACTAACACGGCTAAAACGCCTGATTTTACAGCAGCTGCAGAGCTGGGTCTGTCAGTTCAACAGCACCTTTGGCAGCTACCATAAAATCAAGTCTTTTTATGTTGCTTTGGAAGAGCTCCTACCTTACCTAGCTTAAACTTGTGTGAGCCTTCCAAAATGTCCCTTTGGCTGAACTTGTGAGAGGCAGTTTCAACAACCTAAGTTGAATTACATGTAAGTAAAACGCTAAGGTTTATTTTCAACAATCTCTCACTAGTGACTAGAAAAAGCTGTCAGTAATTCAATGCTCGTTCCATAATTCACTACAACCAAAATCAAGAATTTGCTGATTTGTGATTTGAAAACAAAATCAACCTGTGTAACAGAGAAGACACCTTTCAAAAATAAATTGAAAGTGTTAAATAAAATGAAGTAACCAGGTTCAAAAGCATATGGCAATCGTCTTGCATCAGCCTGTGACTATGTCAATGACAATTTCGCTTCGAAGCAAAAAAAGCCTTGTTTGTAATGACATTGCTCTGCACTGGTACTGGCCCTTCTCCCCTCCATGTAAAGTAAATACAGATGCCCCAAATGCAAGTCTATGAACGAACTTCATACCTCTAGAGACACAAGTGACAGTCGCTACAACAACAACATCATAACAACAAAGAAACAACTCCGCTACCGAGACATATAAAAAAAAAAACGGGGGGAACGGTAAATCACTTGCCCTTGGTCTTTGCTGTGTTATCGGTGCAAAGCGTGTGTTAAAACTGTCAGCCAAAACTAAGGCTTGAAGGACATCCTCTTGTTTTAAATCGTCTGTTTTGCTCTTTTTGCCAGTGGTCGGTGCCATGTTGGTCGGTCATGGGTTAATAGAAGAGTGTATTTTAGCACCGTGTATAAGTCTTATTTTCCGGATATATATTTTTGAACATTTGTTGTCTAGAGTTTACCCCAATGAGTAAATTGCACAAAAAATAACTTAATTCTATATTCTATTTTTGTTTACAGGCAATAACAAGTGCTGGAATCAAGGTATCGTCACAAGAAACCCAATCCATCACCCCTACCACCGTTTACCTAATGGTATGGTCCTGACCAGCTTCCTGTTGTCAATGTGCTGGAAAGTTTGACGCCTGTGATCTGATTTGTAGGTACAACTACTGCTAAGGCGTACGACTTTTGTGATCGAACCGGGTAAGACATTACAAATCTTAAATCACTTCAGTTTACTGACATGTGCTGTATGACTGTGTGCCTAAAAGTACTTGTGGTTCATGCTGCCTTATACTTCTTTCTTTCTTTCTCTGTAATGTTCTTTTGTTGTGCTTTCGAAACTGGATAATCCAACGTGAACTCCACCATCGCGCCGATATTTGGAGGTCGCTATACCAGTAGAGTCATACAACCTTTCTTTTAATTTCCTGGGAGTAGTGCCAGAGTTCTGGCGTGGTAGATCAATGCAAAACAGTTTGCATCCTTCGTCTATCCTCTCTCTCCATTGAGAGTAACATGCCTTTTATGTCCAGAAACATTTGTCGAGAAATGGCCCTAATAATTAAAATGAAACTACTGCCGGAAGCCATAAAGAAATCAGAAACTTAAACGTAAGGAAACGTAAAGGTATTCCTAAAGTTCCATTTTCGGGCTGCAAGTAAACAGTACCCAATGATACTTCCCTGACACTTGGTTCCTTGTTTCCCATCAGAATATTTCTGGAAGCTTGGTATTATTATCGGTAGAACAGGTTACATTTTTCATTATCGTTATTTAATGCTTATGGTAATGTCACCTGACAGTTCCTGGCCGATCAGGAAAAGGTTTTGAGGTGCCGAGAGGGGAGATTGGGTGAGATGGTGGTTGACAGGGAAGAAGGACACAAGTATATTACAAACATATACATGTGACAAGGGCATTCAGAATTGTTCCCGGTGTGTGGGCGGTGGATATCTGTATGCTGATAGCTGGGTCTTGACCGAGTGATTAAGATGATTGTCTTGCAGTGACTTGGACACACAAGGTGTAGTGTGTATAATTGCAGCCTTAGGTATGTTGGAGACCCTACATGTATGGCCATTTTGGGGTGTTACATGAAGTTTGTGCCGAATTTCCATTCTATGAATAGGCCAAACACTTCAGTACCAAAACTTTCATCACATAGAATTTAACAGTTACTGCACAGTGCTGAGACTATCCTTTAAAAGTTCTTTCTTTCAGGTAACACAAAAGTAGGGTTGTTCGGTAGGGAGATATATTTATTTTATTGTTGGTAATAAAATAGATAAGGGTTTTAAAGAAATTAGCATGGGGAGAGAAGTAAAAAAAGAAATTCAATCTAAAAGCCAAATCAAAATTTTACAGTTGGCCCCTTTTTTTGGAGGGTTGGTCAGGTTACTCATAATCAACATATTTTTAATGATGACCTGAGTAAAAAATACTCACACAGTTCTAAACCATGCATCACCTTACAGCTACAATAAAGTACTGCATGGCACCTGTACATGGTACTGCACAACAACCATACCGTACTACAGTGGAATGTGTAGTTTAAGTCTCAACAGCATAGCCAGTTCTTGGACTGACTCACTTTCTGCATACATTCAAGACTGCATGAACAACATATACATACCCTGCATAGGCACAAATCCAAATAATGTCTTTTTGGCTAAACGAGGTTTGGCTTAGATGCAGTAGATGGTTAATTGGTTATTGTTTATCTACATGTGTTTTATCAGTGACAAGCAGATCAGCATATATACAGGTTGTTCTGTCTGTCTGTTAGTCTGTCGACCTCATCTGGATGGGTCAAATTGTTGACATGATCCTATCTTTTAATGAGGTCCATTCACTTAACAAGGGTCATGAGAGCAAGACAACATCTCCAATGCTTTTCCCAGCCTCAGAAAACATTAATTTTTTTTTCACGATCTCACAGCTGTTGCAACTTTATAATTGTTGTAAAACGCTTGTATTGTTTTTTGTTTTGTTTTATCATGTAGGTATGTTGAGCGAATATTGTGTGCAATCTTGTACATGTACCTTAAACAGTATTTGTCCAGGTTTTCGCTTACAAATTGAAGCTTGTTTTCCACTTCGCCACTAAAGAAAGCTTGATGTGATGTATTGATAAAAGCTGGCGGTGAAACTGTACTTCCCTATTAAAATCTTAAAACACTAAATATAAACAAATCAGATATATATATCACTAAATATAATATGTATTCTTTAAGTTTGGAAGGTAAACATGCATGTATTGGGATAGATACAGGCTCTGGTGACCGTTTAAAGGTCTTTCCTAAAAAATGAAATGGGCAAAAATTTGAAAAAATCACATGATTTTTTCATAGAAAATTAAATGTTTTGATTGTAAAATTGATACCTTAAAATACATTGAAGTAATCCACTAAAGACAGTTAATAGTATAGTTGTGGGTTACAGATTAACTGGCAGACATCTGATGGTTTCGTGAGCAGTAGGCCAGTGAGTTTGCACCGTGAACATGTGAGCAGATCTGACATGTCGCATTTACTTGTACATGTACAGCTATTTTTTGATCAGTTTTGCCTTGTTGTGCTTGATGAGAATTTTTTCAAAAAATCAAGTAAGGAACCTAGAAAAATTCAAGGATCCAACATTGATATACAAACAAGTCAAAGAATGAGCAGAGAAAGAAACACTGTGGTTAAATATGTGTACATGAGTGCTCTCCCTTACAACTGTTCCCGCTAGCAGGTAAAACGGGGTAGTGGAAGATGGCCACTAACCCCTGCCTGTCTCACCTGGTGGCTAAAACTCTAGTTCATTTAGATTAAATGTTGATTGTGGCAGTATTTGACTATCTGATAGTGGATGAACATATTTGTCCGATCACCAAATATGGCCACAATTCACATTTAGTTTAATTAATCTACTAGAACCCACTTTACCCATGCATATACAAAGCACAAGGCAAGTGGGAGATGGCCCCTTTCCCATGTCCTGTAATGAAAGGTTTTATGTCATAATAATATATCCTAGCTGAAGCAGAAATGAAAGCATGAAAGCACAAGACTTCAGATGAACTTTTTAACATTTACATCCTAAACAAACAAAGATTTCATCTAAAATAATTAAATATTCAAGGCAAGAGATGGGATTTTATCAAAATGGCCAATACAGTATGCATACAGACAAATACATATATATATACACATTTATTCATTTCAGTTATTGTCTGAGCATGCAAGTAATTTTAAATATTGTAGTTGGAAGGGTGAAAGGGAACCCTGAAGTGGATAGCATGAAGCCCTTTAGTTCTTTGATGCCTGTATATGTTGAACAATGTCATATAATTTCCCTGGCTTTACATTTAACTATTACCCTAATACCTCAACCTTTATTGCTCATGAAAGAGCAATGTTCACTGCAATTTATCCATCTCTTGAAATTGATTTTGCATGTAACTACATTGGTCCATTTGGCCAGTTTCGAGGCGTCCCAAAAAAATTTTCTAGCCTCACAGAATATTGCTTTCTGAATATGCATGAATAAACATTGTGCAGACATGAAGAAAGTTTGAAGAATGACAGTATGATGTGTAGATGTAAGAACAGTATATTGCAGGTGTTTATTTGTAGTAAAAAGCTGTTCGGAAAGTCAGTATTTAATGCTTTGTAGAGGATACACAGAATTTTGTAGTCTACGCTTGAATTAAAATATCGCTACGATATGGCTGAAACATTGCCGATGAGGCCTTAAGCCATAATTATTCATGTATTCATTTGAATCAAAATGCAACCATTTTGGTCTCAGAAGTGAAGTTTTCCAGATGTATTTATATTTTCTTTCAAAACTAAACGAACAGCTCTTTTTTTTTTTTTTTTTTTTTTGTTTTTTTTTTTTGACAACTGGACCCTCTGTTTTCTATTGGTACCCGAACGATTTCACCAAACTAAACATCAACAATTTATGTGCGGAAGAATAAAAGGCCTGACTCTTTGTTTGTAGAATCAGTTGTCCATAAGATCTTAGAAACACACATTTTGAATTTGTGTGTTCCATGAGAGATGTTCATCAGTACATAAATACCAGGCAGTTTAGCTTTTAATTTACTGACTTGTTCTATTTTTTCCTTCAAGCATCATATCGGATTTAAGTTGCAGCTGTTCAAATTAGTACGATGTTTTTAGATCTTTTGGTGATAAATGAACATGAGGTTTTTGGTGCACTAGCCTTTAAACCTGTCCACACTGCTTTTAATCTTGGTGGCCTTGATTTTTGAGAGTGGGCTTCGTGTAAAGTAGCTCTAAAACAAGATTATGGTACTAATGTAGGAAATGAAGAAATACAAGCCAACGAATTGAAAATAGCGCTTTGCTTAGTTTTCAGGCAACTTCTTACATCTGAAAATTCCTTCATTTTATGCATACTTTCTGCCAGTTATACAAAATTTTTGGAATGGACGTAAACAGTGAACTATGGGAGCTTCTTTATGAGGTCAGATTAGAACCTGTCATTTTGACTCTTTACTGCCCCAGTTAATGTGACAACTTTCAGTGGTCAAGACTACATGCTACACATAATCAAATTCTGGACTGACCATCATGATGGTAAGAGTTTATAGCTATTTTTACCTGCCACAAGAACGTGACAAAGAAAGGGTTGTTTATTTTGGTTTTTTGTCCATGACCAAGGTACTGTGATTTTACCTTACACAAAGAGCTCTTTAAACTCTGAGAGGCATTTGAGCTTTGTGAACTGAAAAATTGGATGATGTACATCATATACCTATCATAATGGTAGTTTATGTGCATGCATTTTAGGTTCAGAAATTAAGTGATTTGTCTCATTCTCTTTGAATCATCTGTCTATTCTGACAAAACTGAAAAGGGAGATATAGGGGACAGTGTGGAAAATTGGAAATGAAATTGTCCTCACCTGATTTCAGAATGTGGCTAAATCTCTGTGTATTGGCCTCTAAAAAGACACTTTTGGGAGGAAAATTCTTGGGTCAGACACTGTACAATAATTAGTCATAAAAGGCAAACTATGAAGGTTCACCTGACATTTTTTACAGCCCAAAATTTGAAAGAAGATATCATGTACTATACTTGTACTTATAACAGAAAACATTTAATATGTATCACTGGTTGTATTGCACAGGCACTGTGGTAATGGTGACTGACAACACATACGTTCCATATGTGACAGGAAATAAGCTGGACAAAGAGTTTACGTTAGTCCATTAGTCACATGGTGGCTACTTTTACATGTTTACAGAAATTATACACTGTAATGTGATATTATGGATTGATAATTTACATAGTGACCCACGCCTTGAGAATTAATATGTAGATGGAGAAACAAGTTCTTGTTCATCCTGTGTGCATATATAAACTGAATGACCAAATCATTACACACACATTCATGGAAAGGTGCCTACTGATATTTATAGTCATAATTACGAACAGCCGAAGCTTTTAAGTTGATAACCAAACATAAATGGTTTGTATTTATACGTACTGCACATGTGCTCATGGTGTTACAGTCATGTAGGAGCAATTAACATACTGGTGTCCCAGAAGTATAAGTATGACTTTCTAATGCATGTTTGTGGACATGGGATAGTTGTATATAATAGTAAGAAAAGTTAACAGTACATTAAATACAGATGTTAGTTATAAAACAGCTGGTGAGGGGTGTGACAGGAGGAAGTCTGAGTGTGTCAGTGTCTGTGTGTATTTGTGTGGCTCCCTGAATGAGGGGGGAGGGAGGCTGAGAGCAGTGGGAGATTAAATAAGGGACATAGTCATGTCTGCAGCCACATGTGTCAGAGCAGCCAGCAGGGTGAAATCTCAGGCTGAACATTGATATCAGAGGAGATCAGAATTCTTACTGCTAGCTTCAGCAACATGTGTTGATACTGGATGCAGGTTCCAGACATCCCCCCAACTTGTCACTCTATAACCACCCTGAGAGGCCAGGGCTTCATCCCCCAGACAGGCATCTCCACTCTGAGGAGGCTGGACTGAGCGAAACTTCACTTGGACCTTTTTTTTTTTGTTCAGTTTTAAAGTCTGTGCAGAGTTATCCGTGAATTGTTGGCGGTGGCTTTCTACGGGATTTAGCCTAAAGTCTAAATTTATAATCCCAAATCCAAGACCAGTACTGATGGAGAACAAGTGAGTAGTATGAGATCCTTGATTAAACAATCATGGAAATGTAATGTATATGTTGGTATTTAGCATGTACATGTAGCTCAGTACATTGACACATTTAAGATCTAGTGTGACAGAGTTCAGCTCATGCTGGCTTCCTCTCCAGCCATAAGTAGGAAGGTCTGCTTGCATTCAGCGGGTGGTTGTGGGTTTTCCCCTGGCTCTGCCCAGTTTGCTCTCACCATAAGACTGGCCTCTGTCGTATTAGTGAAATATTCTTGAGTATGGCGTAAAACACCAATCAAATAAATAAATAAATAAGTATAGTGTGACAGCTTTGTGCAACATCTTCAACAAATCAACACATAGTGTAGACGTTCTGAGTGTTTAATTTGGTGAAGTTTGTATTATTTTCTTATTCCACATGTATTTTAAACTTCAGTGTACAGGTACTCATCTGATGAAGCTTTAACTCCATACTCAATATACATGTAATTATTTGCCTACCAGTGACATGTAAATTTTATTCAAGGTGTTCTTTCTATATGTCTGTGTGAAAAAGATGCATAAGATTGTTCAGTTTATTGGGTAGTAATTCACAGCTTGAATTCTGACAAAAGATGTCACTCATTTGAATTTACTGAAAAAAGCCTTCATTACTGTCTCATGCATACATGTATCTTGATCCACTGACCAGTATGATAGATAGTATGATAAGTATGATAAATAAGCTAATTAACTCACAAGAAATTCATTTTGATGATCCCAGTATTTCAACTTTAATTCTTGATTGTCAAAATGATTTTCTCTAAAGTTACTTAATGATATTTGCACATATCTCTTCAAACAAGGGATTATAATTATAATATAAACAACTATATTCTGAATAAATACAGTACTTTCTGGCTTGTTCTTCAAGGAGATGGGCCCTAGTTGCCACCCCCCCCCCCCCAGTCCTCTCCCAATTGTCGCTTAGGTGGAGCTGCCTGCTGATACACAAGCTAAGTTTACATTGAAACCCTCTCAGCCTATAGGGATAAGACCTGAATGATGCTAGACAGGAAAATGCTATTTCATATTTATAGATACATGTAACGACTGTATTTATCCTGTCAAACAGCAATAAACAAGACATTTATCAAACGAAAACGGGGAAGTACCACTAGCTGTATAAATATGAAGCATGCATGTAGGCCTATACTTACACCATATGTGAAACAGATGTTATTTACACCCATATGTGTGACCTGTAACATTAAATTGAAATCAAATTTGACATGTTGCCTGTATCTCAGTGAGATGATCATAATTCAGGTACCATCATATTCCCAACCCCCACCAGTGAGCTAATTGTATTTACGTAAGAGCAGTTATGTTGACGCTTGTATTTAATAGACTGGCTCAGAAGCGTAATGCTTATTAGCCAAGTAATCACATGACCTTTCCACTATGCTTGTAGCATAGTGGTAGCATAATGTAGCATAGTAGTAAGGCCATGTGATTACTTGATGCTTGTAGCATAGTGGTAAGGCCATGTGATTACTTGGATAAATGCTCATGAACTTGAACTGGCATGTATACATGTTATATGTGAGCCTGTATGTAGACCTATCGAAAGACAAATACACCAATGCGGTCGCTATGAGTTCAAGCCCGGCTCATGCTGGTTTCCTCTCCGGCCATACATGGGAAGGTCTGCCAGCAACCTGCGGACGGTCGTGGGTTTCCCCTGGGCTTTGTCCAATTTCCTTTGACCATAATTTTGGATGCCATCTTATATGTGAAATATTCTTGAGTACAGCATAAAACACCAATCAAACAAATAAATAAACCAAAAGACAAATAAGCTATTTTGTCAAATAGTCTATTTGCTATCAGAATTCACTCTGAAAATTGCATTTTTATAGGCAAGAAAAGGTGTTAAAATACTGCTACTGGAGATGAAACTCGTGTTCTTCAAAGAGTCTTTCACACGATACAGCATGTACCTCCGAAACTAATGTTAAAATACCCTGCCTTACAATTCAGATATTTCTGCGATATAGACAAGGGGTGGTAGTTCCAAATATATAAATGTACTGTATAGATTTCAGTTCTTGTCCACAAACATTGACTTTCATTTCTTTCATACATGTTAAAGGATTCATGCCAACAAAGTGTGTTTGCTATAATTTTGCAACGTTTTCTTAAAGAGATCACCAAGACAATACATGTAAATCTTCCTCCATCTGCAGATGTCAGTTGTACAGCCATGTAGGCTTACCAGAAAGCAATTTAAGCACACTGGGTTGGACATGCATATTTGAGGTTTGAGAAGTGAAGCTGCGGCAGCATGATGATGTCATGAAAAGTGTTGAAATCAACTTAAAAGATTTGGAATTTTTAAGCAAGGCAAGACTTAAAAGAACAGACCACATTTAAACAAGAAAATGCATCGTCTGAAAGGCTATGTCATGCTGCTTCCAAATATGGTCTTCATTATTTTTTGGCATTGTTTTTTACAGTGATTAAAATGGAAATAAAGATTTAGGTACTACAGCGGACTTTTTGGACCATATTGAATTTGGACCTGTATTTAATGTGGAAAATGTAACAGTTAATAAGACCATGTTTAACTGCAGTATAAGAACCTGTAATGTCACTGTGCTTTCATTTTAATTACTAAAAAAATGCCATAAAATAATAAAGACCATATTTGAAATCAGTACAAAATGCTCTTTTAGATGATGCATACTTTGTTTAAAAGAACACACCACATTTTCAGGAAGTATGCATCATCGGAAATGCACTTTTCGCTTATTCCAAGTGTGGTCTTCATTATTTTTTGGCAATTCTTTTTCAGTTGTCAAAATTTAAATAAAAATTGAGGTGCTTCGGCGGCCTTTTTGAACCATGTTGAAGCACAGTGAGGTCACAGATTCTTTTTTGCAGCTAAACATGCTGTAACTGTTACGTTTCCACCTTAAGTACAGATACAGGTGTTGTACTACATTTATATTCACGTAGAACATTTTTATATAGGAATCAGAGGATGTTTAGCAGCTAAAGAGAATCGGTGACGTCACTGTCCTTCAATAAAGATGAGGTTAAGAAACAAATACTTCCTGAGAACACCTCATTAAGAGAGAGACAAACTCATATATAATGATATTAAATGTCAAAACTAAGCTTGTTATCATAGTTTTATTAGGTGAAGAATTTTGTGAAACAACTGTTCATGTATATAGCAACATAAATTCAATCCAAAGTTAATTTGAACATGATTCTTATATTGATGAACCCATAAGAAGTTTAGAAATGATGACTTTATTCTTTTGAAAGGATCACAGAATGAAGTGCTAAATTTATTTGAGATTGCCCTCTCAATACTCCAGTTCAGAATTTTAGATATGTAAAAAAAGAACTTGCGGTCCTAGAGCCTACTGTAGTATCCAACAGGGCAAGCATTTTAGGTGAGATTCTGTGTTCGACATAAAATGTCACACAATCGAAAACTAGAGACCAAAAGTTCCAATATCTTTATAAGCCATCAACACACACAGAACACGGCTTCAAATCTTTTAGCACAGTTGAACTGAAAAAATATGTGAGAAACTGCAGCCATAACAAGGACATATATAAAACCCACACAGGGCTTACACTGATGTAGGAACAGATTTTTCAAAGAAACAAGAAAGGTACAAAAACCAACAAAAGGGCAGATACATATTAAACACCACAGATATGGGATCTAAACTGGCAAACCTACAAACATGCACAACACAACTACTGAAGGCAGTGCAATATTAATTTAAAATTATCTGATGTTAGGAGATAACAGGTACTTGAGCAAAATAGAATGGAATATATATATTCGTTGTGGCAAATATACACATATTTACATACTGCACACATACATTGCATATGTAAGGAGACACAAAGAATGAGAACAGACAGAGGCGTATGTATGCAAGCATTAAGCAGCGTGGGAGCAAGCAAACATGAGTTTCAGAAAGAGGAGGTATGAATGCTTTGTTGTTTTTGTCCTTATACTTACGTTCATCAGTCAATCACCGTTCAAAAAGTTCTTATTCAATTCCCAGCATTTGCCTTCCCATTACGATTTTATGTTGGAAAATGTCCCGGCATATTTTCGTGTCAGTTAGCTAATGATTTTGCAAGAATTTAAGTAAACAGAGACATTAGAGTTTTGTTTGTGCAAAGTTTCATAAAGTATACACTTGTTTTATTTTGTCAACAACATAATTACTATTTCGTTGTATTTAATTCCTTTCCATCCTGTTATAATGATGTGAGCAGTTATATTTTGTATGTTTGTATCAGTTGTAGCCAGTCTTTGCAACACTTTCAGAGCCTTGACAATGATGGAGTCAGTCATAAGGTGCTCTATTAATACACGGCAAAAATCAGAGTTGTAAATATCACGCTGTCTAATTTGGAGAAAATAACATTGGTATTTATTATTCTTGGTAAAAGTCTATACTTGACGTCCTGTAGATAACAAAGCTTGTTCATTTAGAGCAGGTGCTACCTACAAGCTACCTATTAATATCTCTCTTTCCTTGAAAATTTTCCCATTTGGCACAGGATTTTTTATTTTACACTTCCGATATTCATGATATCATAGAATCCATGGCAACCTGTTTATTTTGGTGCATCAAAAGTTTAACATATTGAGAACATGTCACATGACATGACCACAACTCTGGCTGCTGATTTAGAAGTTCAGATGTCCAGGGCTGGGGAATGCATTCTTTGCCAATCTCTTGTACTCGAAGAAGGTTCCATGGTATTGTATCTTTTTATGTTATGCATTGAGTTGGGAAGAAATTCTGATCTGTATCTGTTGTATTCCCCACATATCTTATTTGTTGATTATATGAATGAAATGGTTGAAGCTTTTGCCTTTGTAAGAAATTGATTATATCACAGAGGTTCGTGACATATTTGAGATGTACATTTGGTTTTCATTTTGAATGGTCAAGTATTCTTCAAAGCGCTCTTGCCAAAATGCATAGTTCTTGGGATAGCAGTATTCATATGTATAGCGCTGTCTTTAAATTGCTTATTGTAGACATGCGTTGAGCGTAAATTTTGAGCAGTATACATGTAATAGAACTCAAATCAAGAATAACTGTTTAGGTTGATGTAAATCCTTTGAGTAACTTAATTCATGCATGTTTCCCGTCCTCACTGGTCCTCAATGTCTTTACCCCATGGACAGCTTTGGCAGAAGGGTACTGATGTTATGCATCTGTCAACTTGAATGTGCAACTTGATGTCTTATCAAGTTTTCTCTCATTCAAATAGCCCTTTTGATTTTCTTTATTATTGCCATTATGAATTAAGCTTCATAGAAGTCGGGTGCCCTGAACAAATTTTGTTCAACTTACCGTCACATTGTCCTGGTTTCCTTGGTCTGAGCTCCTAATTGGCTGTTGACTCCTCAATCCTGTTGACATAATAAATTACGGGAATTAGTTGTACCAAGTTGTCAGGACTTCCTTTTGTTATATATTTATTTATTTATTTGATTCATGGTGTTTTACGCCGTACTCAAGAATACTTTATGTATATGATGGCGGCCAGCATTATGGTGGAAGGAAACCGGGCAGAGGGTGGGGAAAACCCATGACCATCTGCAAATTGCTGGCAGACCTTCCCACGTACGGCTGCAGAGAAAGCCAGCATGAGCTAGACTTGAACCTGTTATATAGTAAGCATTTCAGAAGTAGTTGCTACGGTATAGTCTATATGCAGATCTACATCTGTATGAAACTCCTCACCCTCCATATGTGTGTTATATATACAGGTACATGGATATATTGATGTGAAAGACTGAGTGAGTGAGTACTTAGGGTTTATGTGAATGAAGATGTGAAACCCAACAGTCACTGGGCTCCTACATATAACTGGCTTCGTGAAGCGGTGTGCATACTTCTGCTTTGGAAAATTCTGTTTTGTAATATTTGCACGTGTGGCCTTAATGTGCTCTTTCTGTATGAATCTGATCATTTACAACACAGCTGTGAAACTGTAACCAAATGTGTGTATCAACGCTGGAGAAATACAGTTGACCTGCTGCATATCACCTGTAAAAATGAGCTTTCAGAAGCACAAAGAGGCCTTGATTAACATACACTTGATGCCAAGAGTTTAAGTTTTCTGATAAGAAATTAATCAGACTATACCAAAAATCTTTGGTGGCTCTGTAAGGTGGATGAATCTGGCAGAATCAAGCAAAACGTGGGTGGGATCTATACTTTAAACTACACATTAAGTGTGTACGGAATTAATGTGCATGTGGGCCTAAAATCAAGGTCTGTCTTCTGCTGAGTGGTTTTGACAGAGCTCCTAGACTTGTTTATAATATGGGTGTATAATGTTGACCGTCTCTCTTCTCATCTCTTCTGTTATTAGCCGTGTCTGGGGCATGCCTCTGGAGAAGATATGCTGCATCGGAGCCGGGTATGTGGGCGGCCCCACGTGCAGCGTCATCGCCCTCAAGTGTCCTCATATCCAGGTCACAGTGGTGGACATGAATGCTAGCCGCATCGCTCAGTGGAACTCCGACAAATTGCCCATCTTTGAGGTGGGTTTTGTTGTCTCACCTCAGGCCGTCGCCCTACTGTAATAATGTTGACTTTACATCTTGTTGTGTGTTTAACATGAAAACATTGCACCTGGAGGCAGGATATTGGGGTTGATGAGTTCTATATAAATTATTTTTAAATATTTATACATGTAAATAATATAATTATAAATATATGTGTGACAAGGCTTTAATGTGTGTATGAGCAATATTGAACACTTTCAGTGTATACATTTAAAGCGCCCTCTACCGGGGACACCCCTGAACTAACATTGGAATTTGGCGTGGTTTAACTACAACAACAGCATCTAATTGGTGAAGAAAACACATTTAATATCTTCATGTTGATATACAAAGAAATGACAAGCACACTCTACAAAGCCTCATGGTGAGAGTGAGAGGGCATTATGTAACATTTACGAGCAAAACTGCCCATATTTTGATCGTAGTTCTCACCTGTTTGGGCTGCGGGTCAGTCAAATGTTGTTCACAGTACAGCGGTACAGATTTTTAAATTTAAAGTTCACTGTTGAGTGTTCAGTGAAAATATGACTGACCTTATTGGTGAAAATCCTTAAACTTTTTCTCAAAGCAACCTATTCACACGGTCACGGGAGTAAAAGTTTGGTCACAGCACATGCTGATAAAACCAATCAGGGAGCTGATCTTGTTTCACTCAAGTCAAACTGGTCAGCGTGAAATTAATAAACAAAAGCTGAAGTTTTCATGAATCCAACACCCATCGCCCTTCCATTCAGGAAATGTAAACAGCAAAAAGTGCACATATATCCGGCGTTCACACATCTACAGCAGTCGTCAATGATTTCAGCACTTCCACCATGGTGACGCCACTACTCAATGTCCGAGTTGAAAATTTCAACTGGTCGGGTGTCATTGTTGTCAGAGACTATCAGCAGTTACAAAGGCCACACGGGGAACATGTTGTCAATAAATGTAGACTTCAAATCACTGTTGTAGAGCCAAACTTCCACTCAGTCATCATTATTTAGCCATTCCTTTTAAACAAGATCTGTTCTTAAACTAAACCACACGTTTAAACTTCCCTCGCATCATGCACATCTGTCTCATTTGACGGCTAATACGACAGGCCGACCTCAGTTCGAGCTGACACATCATCGCAGATCACGCACTGTTATGATAATCTATATACATGCGCTGTGTATATTTTCTCTTCCCTATTTGATCTTTTCAGCCTGGTCTCGATGCAGTCGTCCACAAGTGTCGAGGCAAAAACTTGTTTTTCTCCACAGACGTGGACAAGGCCATTAAAGAATCTGAACTGATCTTCATCAGCGTGAACACACCGACTAAAACGTATGGACTGGGAAAGGTACGAGTGACAGATGTAATTGGCAGTTGGTCTCATAGAAGATTCACATTTAACCTGTGGTATGAAAGGTCAGCATGTAATTTAGTGGTTATGTATATCTGCATATGTTCATCTGTTCAAAATATTCTGAATAGACCAGAAACTTCACCTTTAAAATTTAATCAAATTGAGATCAGTGTTAATACTGTTTTTAGAGGCCATACTCTTTACCCTGATACCAAAACATATATCCGGAGATCAATTCTGGAACACACAGGCCTGAAAAACAGTTTGAAGTGTGATAAGAGTGAACTGGTAGGTACATTAAAGTTTAACTTAGATATGGTATATGACAAATCAAAATATGTCAAAATTTAACTTATTTTCTGGGGCTTTTTTATTTGAATAGGGGTTTATAATATTGTACTTAAATGTACATGAAATGTATTGCACCAACAATTTGGTATGTAAAAGTGCACTTTACGTAAAAGCACATAAAGGTCTTCAGATGACACTTTTGATGCCAACCCTTAATCTTGTCTGAGAAGAAATTAAACGGACTTCACCAAGAAACTCTAAGAGATTCTGTGAGTTGGGTGATTGAATCAAAATTAAGGAAAATGTGACTGAGCAGAACTTTTCCATTGATTGAGTTTGCTAAGTGACCATACAACTATCTTTTGCGTGTTGTCTTGTTGAGGTAAGCTTGATTGGTGAATTTCTGTGTGGTTGCTTCAGGGGAGAGCTGCTGACCTGAAGTACATAGAGGCCTGTGCACGGAGAATTGCTGATGTGGCTGAGAGCTCAAAGATCGTGGTGGAGAAAAGTACAGTACCCGTCCGTGCTGCGGAGCGCATCACAAACATACTGAAGGCCAACGTGAAGCCTGGGGTCAGGTATAAGGTGTGTATGGACGCATGGGTATAAGGTGACTGAATGAGATGTCTGCATGTTCTTGTTGTTGTTGTTACAGAATGAACAGTTGCTGCAGAACTCTACACTCTCATACACGTTGCGTGTATAATAAAAATGTTTGAAGAGAGCAACTTTCAGCGCGAGTGATGGACAGTTTTAATTTGAGTTTGCTGACAGCACTACATTGGCTGGGCTTTCTAATGTCAGGGCTTCTCAGCAAATGTAGATTTATAAGTCTGTACAAAATAATGCCCTCGGGTTGTTCTTGAATAATTGGCTTGCAAACACGTGATAAGCTTCAGAATTCAATTACAATAATGTCAGTCAATACAAGGTTACATGCTTGTAAGAAAGCAAACAAATTCAAAGTAAAACAGAGTGTTTGCAATCAACCTAACAATTGCATCCCATGATTGGATCAAGCAGATTACATAGACAAAATATAATACAAGAATTCAGGTGCATATCTATTTAATAACCAACATGCGCATGCAATATTAAGTATGATTTGCAATGTTGATCGGAAATTGTTCAAAGAACCATAATAAAATAAAGATGGTCATCTTGCTTATATTTTATTGAAAGAAATTTGAATCCATAATAAAGAGTAAACATTTGATTGTCTATAATTTTCTGGGTTATCAGCATACATGTCATCATACAGTTTAAATGGAAACTCTGATTGGCTGAAGGTGTTGTCAAATCCCGAGTTCTTGGCAGAGGGGACGGCCATCAATGACCTCATCAACCCAGACCGTGTCCTGATTGGTGGAGAAGAAACTGATGAAGGGAGGGAAGCAGTGACGGCCATAACAGAAATCTACAGCTACTGGGTACCAAAGAATAAAATTATAACAACAAACCTCTGGTCGTCTGAGTTATCCAAACTGGTAAGTAAATATTCATGCAACTATATAGTTGACATATCTTATTGAAGACATATTTTGGGACAGTTTTGAAGACAACGTATTCAAGAGAGTGTCCCAAAGAAGCCAAGATTTTGTGCGTATCTTCTGACTGATAGAAAGAGAAAAAATTTGCATTTTTAAAAAAAGTGCACTTGTTTTGTCAGCATCTGCCTAATTAAGCCCAAAAAAAAAAAAAAAAAAACAGCAAAGAAAAACAGCATTTATGCTGCACACTTTTAACAGACCTTAGACCAGCCCCATGATGCTGTCTGGAGACCAAGTCACACCTACACTGACGATTAGTGCAGACGTTCTGTGAGTATAAAACCAAGGGTAGTCGCTGTAAATGCAGGAATGATTATACAATAAGTCGTGGAGGATCATGGCAAATCATAGTAAATCTCACGATATCACTTTGTGATCTGCTTTGATCTACATGTATGTAATTCTAATGTTAAACAATAGGGCTTTTAGATTGAGATCAAGAGGTTAAATCCAGCTCTTGTTGGTTCTGATTTGTCAGAAAATTTGTCAGGTACCTTGTTAAGGGTCAGGGGATTTATCTGAGCTTTGCCTGCAGTTTTCTCCACTGAAAAAACTAACCACTGGCCATTATATTTATAAGTGA
>JABBOT010000008.1:23459088-23643937 GCA_016165875.1 Acanthopleura granulata
ATTGTCGGAATTGGCAACTCACAGCCGCAGCCAAGGGAATGGCGCAAAAAATAAATTTCTCCGCCTTTTGAATGTGGCCGGTCTGAGTAATCCAAAGTTATGGGGTGAAAGCACGTTACTTGGGATATCTCGATGTTTATGTTCATCTCTGAGTAGACCGTGGACAAGGATGATTGGAAAACCAATTTCCTAAGAAGCTGAATAAAAATCAGTCGAAGTCTGGTCCTGTCCAGGTTTATGCTTTTGAGAATGATGAAAGTGGAGTCGTGCCTCATTGAAAGTTAGAGTGGTTGCTAAATCTGTGGTTTATCGTATGCAGTAAATCATGTTGTAATGTACAAAAATGCAGCATGCGACAAAAGAGAGGCTTTCCGACCGTGTCTTACTCGGTGTATAACACTAGCGTTTCGTGGTTTTTGTTACTGTCTGTGTTGTAGAGTGCCTCAATAAAATTCCCAGATACTGGAATAGATCATGAGAAATGTCGGGGATAAGATGAATGGTTGCCAGAAATGCACACGTCTAAGTTGCTCACTTCCAAACAAACCAGTTTTAAACTAGGGAATTATATCTTATATGTTACAAAGCGCTTGGGGCCTCCGTGCTCGACCGTGTTAGCCCGCCAGCGCGGCTTAATAAACCAATGCAGTCGCTCTGAGTTCAAGCCCAGCTCATGCTGGCTTCCTCTCCGGTCACACATGGGAAGGCCCACCGGCAACCTGCGGATGGTTGTGGGTTTCCCCCGGGCTCTCCCTGGTTTCCTGCCACCATAATACTAGGTGGCCTCTTACAAGTGAAATATTCTTGAGTACGGCGTAAAACACCAATCAAATAAATAAATAAATACAAAGATCTTCCCGGTTTCCTCCCCCTATGATGCTGGTCCCCATACGGCGTAAAAGACCAGTCAAATAAATAAAAAAAAACCACCGACGTTTGGAAAGTTACCGACCGCCTCTTAACCCACATTGTGGTCTTCTGAAAACACTGTGCAAATTGCAATGTTTGAAATATTTTTTGTCGGGCGTCTACATCTGTACTTTTTCCAGAAAAGGTACGGTATATAACATTTGCCAGTTTTGGATGCAGTCTCTGAAGTCCAAGAAAAACATTAAATTTCTAGTAATTTAGACAGATATGACACATTTAAGTGGCAAAACTTTTGCGAACCGACACACCAGTAATCGAGGAAAGGTACGGTGTTAATCTCTACACAACTTTTCTAGTGAGCATTCTGCCTTGGGGATTCTCAGAATCTCCTGGTTCAAATAATGACAATAATGTGCCCATTTTCACAACCAGCTGAAATAGGTCTCTTCTCAACTGCGATTCAACACACTGAATCCCAAAAGTAAGCTATTGATTTGGATAATACCTGACTTTATTGTCTGTATACTTCTAAGTGCACTGCAATCTGAAAAAAGAGCTAACGTCTGTGAAATAAATCATCATATTACAGATAATCGACATGAATGGCTTCCTTCAAGGTTCTGGATATATCTCCTAAAGCGTGCATTGATCCAGTGCTCATCACATCAACCCTTTTTATCGTGTCAGTATCCTATGGATTAAAGCGTAAACGAATGATGTGATATAGATTTGGGATGGTCTGCATTGGGTTATTAATGTGACTAGCTCATGATTAACATATTCGGGCAAAACTAACGCCTTATCAATATAACCAATCCTTTATTCACAGACTGCCTTGGGCGACCTCACCAATTTGGTTAAGCTCGATCCAGCAGTTAGATAATAAAAAACTGTAGAGACAGCTGGTATATGACGGCAGAAACAGTCTTGTTGGCTGAGAAAGTCTGGTTCCTGTTGTACAGACGTGAATTACGCGGAGACAATTCCATTTACGGTATGATCCACTCACTGGCAGACACTGTAACCCGGAGAATTAAGCACAGGGCCACGTTCCCCGCTGGCCTGTTCAGTTGCGGCCCGTAATCGATGCTGACTGGAGAATTCGTCCGCAAGTCTCTTCATGAGCTACTCCGGAAATCTGGAATCCATGGCTTTCTGAGTTATCAATTCTTGCGGCCGTTGGGTCTTTTCCTTGTCCAAGACGATCGATGAACAGACATATTAGTGTTCTCCTAGTCAATTGTCTTAATTTCATTTCGGTAGATCTTGTATGGGTGTCTCATTTGCATCATGGGTTAATGGTTATCCCAGCAGAATTTTCCCTGTGTTATCGGGCTGCCCATAAGTCTCCCACAACCTTTGTCGTCCCACCCAGGTATGACGTGAAGAGAGGACTTTCCGGGAGAAAATCCAGGGTCGCTTTTAATCCAAACCTAACGAATGGCTGACAACCCGAGTTGCGTAAAGAAGTTATCACACTGAAGTATGACTCCCGAAGATGGTTTCGACAAACCTAATTATGAGACAAAAAAGTTTCAAAACACATTTGATCTCTTCTTCAGCGAATGGTACACCGTTTCCATACGGTTGTAATTTTTCTGTTTTATTCACTTTAGTTGAAAGCAAACACAAGGCTTACTGCATACAAGGATGACATACCCTTTCAAATTAAATCTCGGGTTAACTGAGAGGTTCACAAGAGAGAAGGCTAGGATACCTGAGCAATTTGTTTTCCGACTGAAAGGACAGTCGGCTCTGGTAACATTTTCTGACGCCTGTAAAAATGCAGTGGGTGGTCGGTTAGGAAGGAAAGGGACTGGTGTGTATGATCTGTTCAGTTTAATATAGGATTTGGCAATCTACAACAGCAGTCAGGCACATAAAATAATTACTCTGGAATGGGGACCACTTCGCCGCTGTAATCCAAAGTTATTAGGTGAAAGCACGGGCAGTGGGGCATATCTTGAAGTTTATATTTATCTCCGAGTAGACCCCGGAAAAGGATGTCTGGAAAACCATTTTACTATCGATGTCAATAAAAAATCAATCGACCTTCGGTTCATTTCACGTTTATGCTTTTCATAATGAATAGCTTGGAGTCTTCTTAAAGATAGAGTGGGTGTAGAAGTTCTGGTTTAAGGTATGAAGTAACTTCTGTTGTAAAATAAGAATATATATTGTAAGACAAGAGAAGCATTTGAACAAGCTCTCAGCCTTTCGCTCAGTGTGACAGGTAGCTTGCTTGAAGAAAATTCTCAAATGTTATATTGGTCAAGAAGAAGAAATAATTCTAAGGTCTTGCCTCTGTCTTACTTGGAAGCAGCTATTATTTGGCATTTTGTCCTGTGTCCGTTTAACCTCTCCTACCGGGACGTGGAGTCTATGTTCTTGTTTTCTTTTAAATTGTTTGGCCTGTAACATTCTGCAAACACTTTATAACACTAAGCAAGAAGTAAGTCGACGAGGCTCATTACTCAATGGGCTCTAAGGCTGATTTTATTTCTGACATAGAGTAAAAGTAGAAAAATTTTTTTCGAGGTTATTTTTGGACCAAGGAAATTCAAACTTTTACCAAGTCATATATGTAAATGTTATTTAAAGTTTTGTTAAATTTTATCAGCCCCTCAACCTCCAATACCAAATTAAGCATTTTACCGAGGTCCTCTTCTTTATGTGAAAACAATAAATACTATTTAAAATTGTCTTTGGATTCTAAAAACTGTGACCAATGTTTTAAACTATCAACTTCCAGTATCAACCACTAAGCATTTAAAACTGACTTACGTCCGAAATTATTTCCGGTTAGTTAAACTCATCTTGTCGTGATGTGGAGTCACAACATCGCGAAGGGACATTCCTTTGGTCTCACGCAATTTGGACTGATCAATGACATATCACAAGGTGCTTTTCATATGTTCAAAAGAGTATCGCAATTTTATTTTTATTTCATAATCGAATGGGCGCAACAGAGAACCTCCGATTTCTTCAACCAATTAAACACGCGTGATTGTCTACTACCTGTTACTGATGTCTGGATTTCGGTTTTCCCACTTTTCCATGACAAAGAGGTACATACACGCTAATGTTGATAATGTGATAATAAAAAATTATGTTCAGTGGGAAGACTGGCTTACATTTCTTTTCCTTTTTATCAGGATAGATAACTTTCTTTAAATAAACCAATAAAATCTTGATACAGGGTTCAAAAGCATTGTTGCCATGGTAACTAGCAACTAATGCGTGAATGAAGAAAGCCTAAATAATCATACGACTAGTTGATGTCAACGACTGGTAATTACCTAGTATAAAATGTTCAGTGCTATACAGAGGAAGAAATCTGTTGAGACTTGGACATAGTTGGACATTTGCAAACGGCATATAGGGTAGTAATATTCGTGTTTGGCTAAAGGTGACTGAATTGAAAGCTATGTTAAATAGTTTACAATACAGCAATAAGTCAATAATAAACATGTTATAACAGTGCCTGTGAGAGAGAAATAGTTGGTGAATACATGATGCTCTCGCTCAAAATTCAGCAACGTCAGGAAAATTTCTGTTAAAAAAGAGCCTTCTTTGACCTGCCTTAGGGTACATTCATTATTTGTTATTCATATTTCATGCACATTCATATTCTAGGAATTATTCATGCAAAGTCATGCGTACATTGTACAAGTACTACGTGCAACCCTTACATGGTGGGGTTAATGTGGACGATTGGTTAGGACGCATGTGTTTCAATTGGCAGATCACAAGGGGCGGCGGTTTAATCCCGTGCGGAAACCCACGACCATTCGCAAGTTGCTGGTGGACCTTCCTACATACGGCCGGAAAGGAAGTCAGCATGACCTGGATTTCAACTCACAGCAAAAGTGTTGATAAGAGACACCTGGGTCATTTCACCGTACTGGCGCACTATCCCCCTCGGAGGCCTCCATGATATTAATACTTTGGATGATCGATTCACTGAGTAAAGGCGTTCAACATTGCTATCCATGACTTTTTATGTCCTCCGTTTCTGTTTTGATGGCCTCGAACGTCTTTTTGGTCCCGACAAAGGCAACATACATGATACATGAGTGCGTCTAGATGGCAGATAAGGAGGCGGCTCTTAAAATTGAGGAGGGGAGAAAATGGATCTCGTTGTAGCGGTAAGTTTGATGAACAGTCTGACCTTGTTCCTACCGCGTGGGACTTGTCATATTTCCCTGGCGTTAAGTGAGCGATGAATGTTTCCAAGGTGTCAGAAACGTCAAGCTGTATAGACAACATAGGCACTGTGAGCTGTGATTTGGTAAAGTTTGCTGACTCATTAATTCTGTTAATTCGTATTGACGGATGAATGGATAATTGTTGGTTTGATTATTGTAGATGGTTTGTTTTGTTCGTTTGATCGTGAGACAAACACCATGCTTAGCACGGCGATTAGCATGTTCAGTGACAACTGATCCTGAAAAGACAACTAAGGCTTAATACGTTGCATAAAACCGATCTGCTAGTTTTCTCACAATTTGAACCAACTTTCCTTCGTGCATCTCAAGATTTGGCTTTTAACCAGCAGCCATTATTCCGTACTTGTACGAGGCAGATACTCTGCTCTTGACTTTAAAAAAGCCAAATAGGTCCCACTCTTCATGTAGAGATGTCTAATTGGGACGTGTTATTTTTCCCTTCAGACTGTCAAATAGGCATTCACTAGAACTAAAAGGAACAAATACACCACCAAAAGAATAGACGCATTTGGAGCATTTATTGATTTTTGGAGGTGTGCACCCTTGTGACCCTTGCCTGAATTCCTTCCTGCTGAAGGCCCGTGTACAACACACGACAGCTCGTGGCCGGCTAGTAGCGGCGCATTAATACACCGCCCACAAACAGCCACGGAAGTTAGCCACATCACAGACATGACTTAATTATTGCAGTTTACCACAAAATTGATCCTCGTTCATTAAATCCAAACAATTCTGAAACAATGGTACCTGTTTACCACTTGTTTCTACATGTGATTGTGTTCCTCAAAGATGATTGATAACCTAACTGTAGTTTTGATTGACACCAAGTTCCCGTTTAAGTTCCTAACACACCAACCACATATTGTCTAGTTGTCGGGAGGGTAGCTAGTTTTTCCATGACCCTGTTCAAAGTGGCAGAGATTATTCTGCAAAAAATAAGCTTGAATGGATCTGTGTCATGAGTGCGATGTCTTTTTTGGCATACCACCACATATTTGCCGATATGTAAGTCAAAAGAAAACTTTGTTCCCTTTAAGTTTGAAGCAGTCGGAGTAATTTGCTGATGGCGACAACAAAGAAATACAGAACATCACATATCTAAATAGAGACAACATGTCTGAAAAAGTTTTGGGGGCAGTTTTGCGGTGTATACCTATAGGCATATTATACGTAACTGGGATGTTAGTTTTGTAAATATTAAAACCTGAATTATGTGATGTCTAAATTCCTAAATTTTGTATATCTCATTATGCTTCTGACATGTGTACCTCATCAAGACCTGAGTTTTGTACGTGGTAAAGGTTTGACTAAGGTAGAACATGTCATCAACATATTTCACCTTTCTATTCAGCGTATCGAAATCTCTAACATATTTGTGTTACAAATTATTTATTTATTTATTTATTTCATTGGTGTTTTACGCCGTACTCAAGAATAGTTCACCTATAAAACGGCAGCCAGCATTAGGGTGGGAGAAAACCGGACAGAGTCCAGGGGAAACCCGAGACCATCCGCAGGTTGCTGACAGACCTTCCCATGCACGGCTGGAGAGGAAGCCAGCATGGGCTAAATTTGAACTCACAACGATCGCATTGGTGGGAGGTTTCTAGGTCATTTCGCTGCCACGGAGGCTCTCATACATGTTTTAAGATTTGTATGAATTATGACGTTTTTATGTGTTTCATATCCATAACATGTAAAACCGTATCATGACAAACTTTCCAAAAGAATAAAGCTAATAACGCTCTCATACATATAAGACCAGATAAAAGAAACTATGTCCTGGATCAATAATTAGTTTTTAGGTTCAAAAACAAATGTGACGTCAATAAGATTTGACTCATTGCCTTGATCTAGATTTACTTTAAAATTTTCTTTATTACTGAATTAACGATTATTTACGGTAAAACTATTTTGTTTTGTAATCGGAACTATCTTCAGAGAAGCCAAAATCAGATCGCGCATGTAAATATCGACACATTTCTTGAGCCAAGACATTGCTATTTTGGTATTTTTTACATTATTTCGTGGGCCTTCAGTGAACTATACGAAGTGCTCTCTTTGGCACTTGGCTACGCACCACAATTAATGCTCAGGTTGGGAGGACGAATGTACACCCTGGGTATTTACACAGACAATTTCTTTTGCTCTTGTGGGCCGCAATTTTTTTTTGAGGGGGGGGGCTTGCTGAGTATCCTATTGTAGGTCAGGCTTCAAAGTTTCATTCCTGATCTAAACTTATGTGTTTTTCAGGAAATGGAGTCGGATGCACACTAGGCAAAAGTAGTGATAAATCGGGGTACGTTGACCTCTGATTAGGTGAGTTTGACCCCTGTCAGCTGTTTGTCAAATTTGCGAAAAATTTCATCGGTCATGCCCTATCAGGAATTTGATTGGAGTTTTCTTTGGTTACATGTACTGTCAGACCCGGAGGGTTTAGGACATGAAGATTTAGCGACAGTGCTGTGAGGCCAAACGTGAACATGTAAGTAAGTGGGAAATTAATCCTGGTGTGTGCCATTCGGCCATCAGAGGGCGATTCAGTGATATTTTAATTGGTCCATGCTTAACCACCTCGGGCTTTAACTATATTGTAAATATCAAGGCTTCTTCTGTCGAACAGACTTCTTAATAAACGAGCCACTGCCATCAATACTGTTCGTTTTGATTTAACCAGCCTCCGATGTCTTCTAAACATTTCTCTAGCGTCTGTTGCCATCATGTTCTACTTTAGGGCCCAACTCGGCGAATGTGTGGTAAATACTATCGAATTTGCCAAGATTGCCGATGCGAGCGGACTGGAACTGATTATTATTGTGATATCAACAGTAGCTTCACGGTTTACAGACGCTCGGCCACCTTGGCCGCCAGAAAGAACCATAACACCGAACCAACTTGTACCGCCAACGTTCCGTTCAATTCTCCGGCTAATGCTGATAGATGTTCTTCATACGATTAACGTGCTCATCACAATATCTGCTCAAGCTCGAAACCTGCATCACCTCTAATGTAAAAGCAGACTCTCCATATGCGTCTAAAGCATGAAAATACATACGGTAGATAATATTACACCAGGACGTCTGGATACGACTGTGTTTCCTGTAGCTTCCATTGCCCTAAGGAAAGCATGAATGGAACTACGAACGAAGCTCCCGCACATATTCTGTGTAACTGTGGTTTCATCTACTGTCAACCCTCACAGCCGAATTGTGCGAGAGGGAGCCAGTGGCGACAGCTTTCGGGGAAGTCGTCGAATGGGTCGTGGTTGTGGTGGTGAGAGTAGGCCGGAGTCAGTTTGAGGAGGTGCCCGTGTCGTGGATAAATGATACAGAGTAGCACAGCGTACATCAGTACCGCTTCACTATCTTCTGTCATTGCAGAATGACGCCGTGAATAGACAGAAAGGTGGGAATGGGAGGAGTTGTCCTTGATTACCAGCTCTATGGTAGATTCCGCTCGGAATGCAGCGACCAGGTGATCCAGCAGATTCTTGTCGGAATTATTTTGATTATAATCCGACTCGATGAAAGGATCTTCGGAACAGATCCTCACTAATGCTCCCATGGCGGAATCTGAGGAACTGAGTTATTACATTGTAGATGACGACGACGATGTTGTCTGTGCTAAATGTACTATTTTTAAATTCTTCCAGATTTATTTGCGGCATACTCTCTGGACACAACCATGCATAATTCATTCACGAATTTTATCTCCTTTAGGTTTTCCATTAAGATCAAAACAGGAGATGGACTATTTGTCTTGTAGCCCGAGACCATGGTGTAAGGGTGGCTATATTTGCTGATACGCGGGAACCCCTGGCCAACCTTAGCCCCGGGGCTCTGTGGATCAGATTTAGGTATAATGCTTGTAAGGTGCCACCCCCTGCATCTGCATGCCCATTAGATCCTTCATAAATGCACATAAAGCACGTTAATGCCTAAAGCTGAAATATTTGCGCACATTTTCTCACAATTGATTTACATGTTTGATTTATTTATTTGATTGATGTTTTACGCCGTATTCAAGAATATTTCACTTGTACGACGGCGGCCAGCATTATTGTGGGAGGAAACCGGGCAGAGCCCGGGGAAAACTCACGACCATCCGCAGGTTGCTGGCACACCTTTCCACGCATAGCCGGAAAGGAAGCCAGCATGAGGTGGACTTGAACTTACAGGGACCGCATTGGTGTGAGGCTTCGGTCATTGCGCTGCGTTAGCGCGCTAACCGACTGAGCCACGGAGGCCCCATTCCCACAATTGCTACTTAGCATTACCTCACCATTCTGAAGTAAATCTTAGCCGAAGTAGACAATACGGTCAGCCATCTGATGCTTTTTAAATCTGTGTCAACGAGGCGCCCATGCTCATTGTTGGTTGACCATCCTTGACCATATCTTGAAATTTACATCCGCATTAAACAAATCTACACCTTCAATCAATTTGCATAAAGGTCAACCACGGATGCGCACGCGCGGGGAGCAACAACACGGTTTATTAGGTCCAGTTGTCTACAACGCACGTCAGTGTACGTCACTGGTGTGAATTGTCTTGGATTTACTGGTCGTAAATGCTACAGAATGTGAAAAGAATGGCAGAAGAACAGGGAATGTCCTCTTAAAATAGTTCATCTAAGTTTTACCCGGTGCATGCATGTTTTGGTTCATTTTGCACCGATTTTCGCAGAGCGGGGGGACCTCCGTGGCTCAGTCGGATAGCTCGCTATCGCAGCACAATGACCCGAAGCCAACCCACCAATGCGGTAGCTGTGAGTTCAAGACCAGTTCATGCTGGCTTCCTCTCCGGCCGTACGTGAGAAGATCTGCCAGCAACCTGCAAATGGTCGTGGGTTTCCCCCCCGGGCCATGCCCGGTTTTCTCCCTTCATAATGCTGGCCGCCGTCGTATAAGTGAAATATTCTTGAGTACAGCGTAAAACACCGGTCAGATAATCAGAATAGTAGAGCGGAGTTTCTCCACGCTAAGCTTTTTAAAATACCACTGTTTTAGCCTGCATAGATCCTCTGCTGTGATCTACACCTATCCCCATGTTGAAAGATCACAGCCAAGATCCTTTGCTATTTTTTTCAGGTTTTCTATGCAACAGAAGCTCCGTGATAGATGCCGGTGCAACAACATCACTGAAAGGCTTGCGTTACCATCAGCTATTCTGTGGAATATAATTTTGATTAGCTCGTCAGACTGGGTTGAAGGAATTTTCTTTAAGCCTGACGCTTTAGCATGTTTGTATCTCAGGCTTTTGGCTTTCGTTGAACATATAACTGTATATTTGTCAAAAATGTTTTCTATTTAGAGAATTTATGTTAAAAAAAGGGAAAAAAAACAAATAAAAAACATTCAATTTATGTCCAAAAAGGTGACTGTAGTGTAAAAGTAGAACAGAGTGTACCTGCCATGTGAAATGTCACCATGTTAAAGAACGGCTGTAATGTTGAGGAACATAAGGCAATTAGGCTGTGTATATAACATCCGAGATAATTGTGACAACTATTATTTTGCCGCTATGGTGAGGTAACCTGTTGCTATCCATGAACGTTGTACTTTACCTGAGCCGTTCTGAGGCGCAGACCCTGTTTAACTGGAATAAAAAACCGTCCAAAACTAAGTTCAGTATATTGCATTAGAGTTTAGCCATGCCTTTAAGATTGACAGTTATATCATCTTCCAAGTTTACAGTCCTCGGTTGCCAAACCCAGCGAAGATGGTGTGTGCGATTGCTTCCAAATTACGATGTTCGATAAGTTGGAAGGAGTAAGACAGAATGAATACAACCAACATCAGCCTATTGGTTAACGTTGAACTCTTCTTCTGGCTGATGTGATCAGGTTGCATATGCTAACAAAATAAACCAGTTTCTACAGAAACAAGACCAAATGTTATCAATTGGCAGGGCGTTCTCCGATTGTGGGCAGAATTTGACAAATACCCAAAGCACAAGCATGTTCAGCGGTAGGTATTGATTAGGTATGAGTAAAGGAAAGTCGTCTTCTGAACGATATGATTACGTGTAGGTCGCATGTACCAAAACAATAAACTAGATTGTTAAAAACTATACCATCAAAAAGCTGCACGCAATCCTATTGTCCGCAGAGCTTGACAAAATCCCCAATCTCAATCAGCTCTGGTGATGTCAACCGAGCTATAAACGCCAAAGTGACAGCTTAATGAGGAAGCCTTCAAATGTATACAGTACAGTACACCAGTGAGCACGAGTCGAGTACATGATTGTCCTTTGGGCTGATTCTGAGACTTCATTATATGAGGAGGGAGGCCTTGGTGATCACGTCAACTTGGTTTCACTAGATTCAACATCCAGAAAACAAAAGACTGTAGAAAAAGATGGAATGTAACGGCAGAAACAGTCTTGTTTATTGAGAATGTCTGATGCCCGATGTACAGGCCTGTATTACCCGGTAAAATTCAGCACCAGATAGGCTGGAAGTCCAGTTTGCGTGGCCTTGTGGGTTATCAACGTTTCCAACCCTTCGGTCTTTCCCTTGTCCATGTCGATCAATAAACAGACAAATTGGACTTTTACCTGGCACTGGCCTTGCTTTTATTTCGCTGGATCTTGTGTTAGTGTTTCAGTTGAGCCTCGTGGGTTAATGGTTATCCTAGGCAAATATACCCTATGTTTTTCCGGGGAAACCCGTAGTCATCTCACAATCACCCCTGCCTCTTATGCCCACCCCAGGTATCAAGTCTACAAGGGAATTTTAGGCAGTGAAACAAGGGTCCCATTTGTACAGTGCAATGGGAAAAGCGACTGAACATAGTTCAGGAGCGCATAGTGAGGCAAAGATGGTATCACACCGAGATATCTCTTTCAAAGATGAAATCGACAAGCTTAGGTCTAATTCAAGAAAGACGAAACGACGTGTCGAAATCCGCTCGGTCCCCTCTTCACCCACGGTATACTGTTTTGTAATTTTCTACTTTTGTCAGAATCTGATTGAAAACAAACACAAGACTGAAAGACTACATTCTTTCAAATTGAATCTTACTTTAAATTTCAGAGTATTTGCACAATCTTTGTGTTTTCCAAGGATTGTACAGCCGGGACCTTTTTGCGAACAATGGAGAAGATTGAAAGAAAGTGGGACTACGTTCACAAGAGAGAAGGCCATAATACTCGAGAATTTGTCCTCGAAATGAATGGACAGTTGGTTTTGGCAACATTCTGCTTCAGTCTGTAGAGAAAGCAACGGACAAGCGGTTAGAAAGAGGAGAAGGCTTGACGTTTGTCCACCGTGGTCATAAGTGCATGATGTTCGCTTTGACTCTGCTATCCAAAGTTATCGAGTGAAGGCACGCTCCTTGCACATATCTGTATATTTATGTTCATCTCTGAGTAGACCGTGGGCAAAGATGACTGGAAAACCAAATTCCCAAGAAGCTGAATAAAAATCAGTCGACGTCTGGTCCTTTCCATGGTTATGTTTTAGAGAATGATGAGCGTGGAATCGTGCCTCATTGAAAATTAGAGTGGTTGGTAAAGAGGTGGTTTATCGTATACAATAAATCTTGTTGTAATTACTCAAAATACAGCCTGCGACAAAAAGAAGTTTTCCGACAATAACTCACTCTGAGAATCAAAATACTAGTGTTTGGCAGTTTTTGTTACCGTCTGTGTAGTAGCACGCCTCAATAAAATTCCCAAATACTGGGATAAGGTAGATGATTGTCAGAAGCGCACAGGTCTAAGCTTCTCATCTAGTTCTCTTCTTTGATTATTTTTTTCAAATTTAGACGGATGCACAAGCACAATGTAACACTTTCCACAACAAAAGATCTTTCCAGGTTTCCTGCCGCCATAATCCTGGCCACCGTCGTATAAGCCAACTATTCTTGAGTACGACGTAAACACCAGTGAAACAAATAAATCAATAAACCCCTAACTACCTTCTGAATCAAGCATGATTAAATAAGTTATAAGACTACATGGTGGGAATAACTTGTGATTACTAGCTGTAAAACATTCAATGGTACAGTAATAGAAAAGGCTGTTAAAAAGCAGTCGTACTGGCCAAGGTTAGAGAGAGCTACCAATATATATTACCAGACGAGCGAATAACAAATCAAGTTAATTCATGAGAATGTTGATGTCACTACGGCCCTTATGTCGCCATAAGAAATCAGCCTCAGCTGATACATGTCTGTACGCGTGTATGCTTGGGTTTAACATTGTACTCATATGACCACGAGGGGGAAAGTATATATACTATGCTTTCTTGTTGTTGGGCGAGTCCGTGCCGCCAAAATGCTACTGCCACTGGAGCACCATACTGAAGGCATCAGACATGAGACTCCACCCAGTCACGTTATACTGACACCGGGACGACCAGTCCTGTCTCTCTTTTCTAACGTCTCAGTACTGAAAGCCATGTGAGGCAGCAACGAATATAATTTTGAAAGTCTTTGGTATGACCCGACCAAGGTTTGATCACGGATCTCTCTCGCCCGAACCGGACGTTCTGACCACCAAGCCACAGAGGCCGTTCCAGTGTAAACGAGAATCTATTTGTAATTCATAATGAGCGGATGTCTAAACAAAAATAACTGCATGATACAGCGATAGCGCTCCACGAAAGCTTTAAGTTCCACATTAAAAATCCTCGTTGGTGGATATCTTTACACACTGTTATGTGATAACTCCTTAATATTTACGCCACTTATTTCAAATACAATGGAGCACTAATTTCCCTCAGTTTTGTTCTTTTCCATCCTTACATTTTTGAAACTTTCCTCTCACTCAATCACCCAGAGACCATTATACTGAATTCGATGCTGATACTCTTCATTTCCACCCTGTCTCGGATATTTGCGTTCACGTCATCTCACAACACCAGGTGACCTCTGAGCTAAGTTTCCGGTGAGACACTATCCTCATTCTCAACGGATTAATACAGCTGGCCCAGAACAGAGTCTTGTTTTGTCTTCGAGGAATGTGTCTGAAGACCACAATATCACATAAGTGTCAGACGTATTATGGCCTCTCCACTTGCTACCTGATCAAAAGCGGACAAGAGACAAAGATGTTTGAGTACTGTACGAGATATGCGTTAAGTGTGACTAACAGGTTACTTGGCAATGCGAGATAACCTTGACTTTCACTACAGTCAGTATACCACCCTACCATTACGTAACTCTGGCCTTCCGCAACCCTTAGCCTGAGAGCCGTCGAATAAATGGAAACACATGAGTACGGCGTCAAAGCAAAGTCAACTAATAAGTAAATCTATACACAGAGATGTAATTAAATACAACGAGGTGGCACAAAAACCCCTAAGTTCTCAGCCTCTGATATCTGAACGCAAGGCGGATTTAATTAAATGGTCACAGGTCAACGGCTGGATTTATTTCGTAGTGCAACTGGTTTAATGGCCACTAGCTCATATATTGTCTGCAGCAGCTGATGTCTTTCTTATCATAAGCAAATCTTACAGTGTCTCTTTAATATCGGCTACCATATGATAGTTTGTTTACACTGAAGGATAAAAGCAGCCAAGACCCTTACAAATCTCCACTGAAAGCTTTGCCTTCAACTAGGAATAAATTTCATGTAATCAACATAGCATTCCTGAATCATCCGAAACTGTGTTCTGTTCCTTTGAACATATTCGAAGACATGTAAAGAGATTTACTTAAGTGTCTAGGATTACAACTGAATGGTATCTTCAGTGATAACTTCATCATCTACACTGCGTCTGGAGAGAAATAATTGTGATACTCTGAATACGTGTTTATTCAGACAATCAGCAGTAAACTTTTCCTCCTCTAGTCGTGACCTCACATTTCCCGTCGGCTAATTTGTCTTCGGAAACAGCTTAAGAGATCCCAGTGAGGATTCACAAGCCGACCTCCACAGCAAGAATCGATATGGCACCACATTATTCACTATTCATTCTCAACTCACCATACGTGTAGAAAAACATTGTGGAGTCGTACAGCTTTATCACCAGTTCGACAAAAGCTAAATATTTCTTTTTCACTAATTTAATTGTTCTTTAACGACATACCTGACATACATTGTATATGCAAGAACTTCTTGCGCTCGGCGTTTAACACCAATCAGATAACTATACATAACTGAACGTCATACTTAAGGTCTACCTGTTAACCCATATTGTGGTCATTAGTAAACATACTGTAAATTGCAATATTTGAAAGATATTTTCTAGGTCGTCTAATTCGGTAATATTTCCATAAATGGAAAGGTGTATAATATTTGCTTCTTGTGGATACAATATCTAGCGTCCAAGAAAAATATTAAATTTCTAGTAATTCCGACAGACATGACACACTTACAGTGGCAAAAAGTTTGCGCAAACTAGTAACGTATTACTTGGAGAATACATAGAGTAAAAAAAACACGCTATATTAAAATTGGAACCGAGCCACCAGTAACCAAGGAAAGGTACCCTATTAATATCTACGCAACTTTTCACCAGTGCGCATTCTGGATAGGAGATTCTCGGAATCTTGGGGTTCAAATAATGACAGTCATGTATCTAGTTTCACCACCAGTTGAAATCGATCTCTTCCTAAAGGTGATAAAATAGATTTAGTCCCCAAAATAAGCTGATGATCTGGCTGATACAAGATCGGATTAGCTGCATACTTTTATGTTGAGTGCCATCTGAAACCCTACCCACAGCTGACCTCCGTAAAATAAATGATATTATTACAGGCAATCGGCATGAAAGGTTTCTTTCAATATTCCGGATATAACATCTCCTAAACCCGGCACTGGTCCAGTGTGCATCACATTTACGCCTTTATCGTATCAGTATCCTGCGGATTAAAGCTTAAACGGATTATGTGGTAAGGCCTTGGGGCAGTCTTCTTCGATTATTAACGTCTCCAGCTCGCCATTAATATGATAGCACAACAACAGCGCATTAAATTCCCTCAATATTACCAATGCTTTGGTCACTAATTTGACACAACTCAATCCAGCAGTCTAACGGTAAAAGATTTTGGAGAAAGATGGAACGTGGCGGGAGAAATGGTCTTGTTTACTGAGAATGTCTGGTTCCAGTTTTACAAACATGAATTACGCGGAGACCATTCCATATGTGGTATGATCCACTCATTGACACACATAGTAATCCGGAAAGTTAAGCTCAGGGCCACGTTATTGGCGGGCCTGTCCAGTCGTAATCGATGGTAACTGAAGAATTCGTCGTGTAAATCCTAGCAGGAGATAGACCGGAAGTCTAGATTTGATGGCTTTCTGGGTTATCAAACCTTTCAACCATTCGGTCCTTTCCTTTCCCATGCCGATCGATAAACAGACAGCTTGGCCTTTTCCTTGGCACTGATCTTGCTTTTATTTCCATGGATCTTGTGTCATTGTCTTAATTGTACTTCGTGGGTTAATGGTTATCCTGGTAGCATTTGTGTGATCAGGTTACCACAGCCGTCGCCTCCCACAACCGCTGCCGCCCCTTTGCCCAACCCATGTAGGACTTGAACAGACGATTTTCAGACAGAAAAGGCAGGAACCTCTTTACTCAAAATCCAACGAACGACTGACAGAAATGAGTGGCGCCCTGTGAACGAAGTCGAATGCGCGCTAAAGCTAAAGCATGTCTCCCGAAGTTGGAATCGACAAACCTATTTCAATGAGAGAAAAAGTTTCAATACACATTTTATCTCTTCTTTAACGTACGGCACTCCGTTTCCATCCAATTGTAATTTGTCTGCTTTATTCACAATTGAATTGAAAGCAAACATAAGGCTCAAAGAATATAAGGATGACCTGTCCTTTCAAATTAAATCTCAGGCGGACTGAGACGGGGTTTTCTCAATATGCATTCCCATGAGGGAAAACTATGATACTCGCGCAATTTGTTCTCCGAATGAATGGACATTCCTCTCTGGCAGCATTCTTCTGAAGCCTGTAGAGCTAACAGTATGGGACAGGTTAGAAAAAGGATAAATCTTGACGTTTGCTGCCAGGTGCATGATCTGTTCAATTTAATCGGAATTGTCAACTCACAAGCAAAGCGAGGGTTATGGCACATGAGATAATTACTCTGTCTGTGCAATGGGGCCCGATTCGCCTCCGTAATCCAAAGTTATGGCGGGTAGGCGCTGCATTTTATCACATCTCGAGGTTTATATTTATCTCCGAATAGACCTGCAATAAAGATACTAGTATTTGGAAAAACATATCCCTATCGATTTCAATAAAAACTAGTCGATGTGTGGCCCATTCCACGTTTATACTTTTCAGAATGGCTGGCGCAGCAATAGCGCCTCTGTAAAAGTTAGAGTGTTGAAGCTCTGGTTTTAGGTATGAGGTAACTCATGTTGTAATATAAGAATATGCATTATGTGACAAGAGAATTTCTTGAATCAAGAAAAAAAGAGTTTTTTGCTCCCTCTGCCTCACTTGGAAGCAACCATCATTTACCTTGTTGTTCCATTATTCGTTTAGCCTTTCCTACCTGGACTTGGCACCTGTTTTTAATTGCCTGGTTTGTAACATTCTGCAAACATTTTATAATACTTACCAAAGAAGTTAGCTGACTAGGATCATGATTCGATTTCAGACTTAAAACAAATTTAGTAACATTATTTTAGAGACTTTCATTAGGTAGAAAAATAAAATTTACCTCCACTCCTCATAGGCTGAAATGTTATTCGCAGGTGTGTTAGATTCTGTCAACCTGAAAAAATTTCAGCTTCCAATACAATATACTGCACGTTACGACGAGGCCTTAAAATGAAAATGAGAAATGCTATTTTAAAGGCTGTCTTTCGACCCTAAGAGTTCTGAACACTTCTTAACTGTTATTTTAAGACAAATGTGTCAAAATTTCAATTTCCAGTATCATTTAATAAGCCTTTTAAATTTTGACTTAAGTTTGGAATTGGTCTCAGGGTAGATTACAAGAGACCATTAGTCTTATCTTGCGTTGATGTGGAGGCACAGCATCGCGAAGGACCATCACTTTGGTGTCACCCAATTTTCTCTTACTGTTCAACCACTGCAAATCTTATTTTACTTTATGGCTAAAGCTTCCTCGACGTCGAGCCTCTGATTTCTTCAACACACACCAATGACTTTGCACTTATTATGCGTGTATTAAGAGAGCCTAAGTAATTGATACCACCAGCTGGAATTTACCTAGTATAACGTATTCAGTAGTAAACAGAGACAGAAATCTGTTAAAGCCTATTTGGACGGCGGAGAACGACAGATATTGCAAGTAATATAAATGTAAAGCAAACGGTGAATGAATTGAAAATCACACTAACGCGAATGTGAATGTTGTTATAGAGTAATAAGTTGTTGATTAACATGTTATAACAGTGCCTGCGAGAGATGAATAGCTGGGCCCTGGTTATGTGCATTCCTGCCCCGAATAATTAAGTATTATAAACTATGCCGATAAATACATGATCCACTCGCTCAAGATTCGATGAAGTCAGAAAACTTCTTTGCCAGTATGTTCAAACAGTTGTTGCTTTCTTGCATTGTCTTTAAGGAATAGTTTCCAAGTTGGTAGTGAGCGCTAGGATCCCTACACACAAGCGTATACGGTCCACCGTGTATAGAAAGATTTACCTCGCTAAAACCGTCAAGACTTCGGGCTGCAATGGCAGGGAAGTCCATACAGTCACTAACCTGATTTTTCTTTGATACTCTCTATCCTGACGCAGGGTCGCATATATGTTCATTTTATAGTTTTCAGCTGTCACAAAATGTAATGTGATGTACTGTCTGTTTTATTCAGATTAACCTACTAAAGTTTGAAAACTGCGTGGCATTCACCCGTAGAGTGGACGGCACCCTCAAATGGAAGGTGTATGGAAGCGTGTTGGAAAATTGCAGGCGTTAATAGCCGGGTATTTAGAACGAGAAAATAAAAAAAAGCTATAATTTAATAATAATACTTTGGATGGGTGATTTACTGAGTGAAGGGTTCAATATTGATACAAGTGTACACTTTATTAACCAATGTCATTAACTTTTACATACTTCACTCCCGTCTGTGTTTCGAAAGTATGGAATGTCTGCTGATCGGGATAAAGGCAACATGTAGACATGAGTGCATCTGGGTTCAAATAAGGAGTCAGCGCTTTAACTTGAGGAGGAGAGAAATGAATCTTGCTGTATCGGTAAGTTTGCACAACAGCCTGGCCTTGTTCCTATCGCTTGGGGCTTGTCATATTTCCCTGGCGTTAAGTGAGGCATGAACGCTTTCAAGCTGTCAAGAACGCCAAGTTGTATAGATAACATAACCGCTGTTTGTTGAAACAATCTGGCAAAGTTTACTGATCCTACCGGAAGGCTGGAGAAAACGCTTAAAGATGACTTGGAGCAGAACCGATATAAGGGTTTCCTATCATGGTAGAGTCGCGCGTTTGCTGAGACATCATTTTGAAAATTTCCATGCGGAATAAGCCAGTCTGCAGACGTCAGTCCATGATAGTTGTGTTAATGTACTCATCAGCAGCCGTGGATGGCCTGTATCGACCCACAGTGTGTATAATTGGTTGGAATTTGGCCTTGCCATATATCTGACAATGAATTTCCATTAACCACCTCTATATCAACTATGGTACAAATGTCAAAATGAGCACTAAAGCTCAACTAGGAATTAAATATATGTATGTGTCACTCTTTGAAACAAAACAATTGTAACCTCGGGTTACACCTATAGCTAAGTAGTTGTTTGCAGAAATGACATGAGTTTGATGGGAGAATGTAGACTGAAAGGCGACATGTGAGTTTTCAAGAGTATGTGATTAGATTTGCTGGCGTGAAATATATATAAACATGGTACATATATTGGCATATACCATTCAAAAGTTCAAGGCGCCTATGATTCTTTTCTGCACAAGGAAAGGAGACAGACTCTGAGCTGTGTGTCATGAGAACAGCGGCTGTAGCGAATTTGGGCTGGCTTGTGGGATGCTGGCACTATTATGAATTTGAGCTCGTTAGTTCAGACGGTCACTTTTCCTTAAGAGAACCATGTAGTGTAAATACTTTCAGTTTTCAGAGAAATGTTATTTCAGTCTGCAAATGACCTCATCAATTAACAAATTAGTATCGTAAGTTTCTAAATAATTAATTCTTTTTATTCGTATTGACGGGTGATTGCATAATTGCCGGCTTCATAACGCCGTGGTTCATAGATGGTTTGTTTTCTTTGTTTAATCGTGGCACAAACATCGCACTTAGCACGGTCATTAGCATGGACTGTGACAACTAATCCTGAAAACACAGATAAGATTTAATACATTGCATAGAAACGCTTTGTTAATATCGCTTATGATTTGCTTGCTGAATGTGCCTGTCATCCCGCTAAAATGTTTTCTCCACACTTGAACCCACCAACTTTCCCGCGTGCGTCTCTGAAGATTTGAATTGACCTGCAGCCATTATTCTGTACTTTTAACTGATGTATGCTCTGTCCTTGACGAGCAATGAGCCAAATAACTCCCATTATTTGTGTTGGGATTTGTTCACGTGGAGATGCGTTATTGGGATGTGTTATTTTTCTCTTCGGAGAGGAATGACAAATAGGTATCCACTAGAACTAGAAGTACGAAAAACACGACACAAAGAATAGGTGCAGTGGAGTATTTACCGATTTTTGACAGTGTGCAACCTTTTGAGCAGTGTTTGAATTCCACCTTACCAACGACATGGGTACTACACACTGCAGCTAGTGGCGAATTAAAGCGGCGCATTGACACACTGCCCCCAAACTGGCCATATCACTGACGCGATTAAGTGATTCCAGTTCACTGCAAAATATTTCGATTAAATCCAAACGACTTTAAAACAGTGGTACCTATTTAGGGCTTCTTTCCACATGTAACTGTCTTTCTAAACATAATCGATCGCTCGGGAAAAATTCTACCCTTCAAACTGGTATTTCTCATCCCAGAGATTATTGTGAAAACGGACTGATGTCCTGAGTGCGATGTCTTTTCTTGGCTTACGAACCACATACTTTATAACGCTAAATCAATAAAAATCATCGTTCACTAGAGGTATTATATCTGAACATAATTAGAGGCATTTATACAGTTCGGTGTATGCAGAAGATTATACGTAAGTTAGTTTTGTACTCTTAGATCTGTATTATGTCAAGTTTTAATTCCTAAATTTTGTACACCTCACAAAGCATCTGACATCTGTACGTTCTAAAGACCTGAGCATTGCACATTGTAAGGATCTGAGTCACGTACATTTTGTGTCGACCTATGTCACCCTTCAGTTTTATATGCAGCATATCAAAGTCAATAATTTATTTGTAACGCATATCTCTTAGGAATTGCACATTATATTGATTATAACGGTTTTATGTGTATCATGACATATTTTCCAAAAGAATAATGCTAATAAGGCTATCTCACATATAAAGCTAGATAAAAGATACCATGTCCTGGCTGGATAAGTAGTTTTTGGATTCAAAAATTTTTCGAGTGTAATGTTACAGGTAAATAAGTTGTTTGATGGGCTGAATAATATTCTTATTTATAATTCTTATTATAGATATAATCACCATTTACTGAGGTAGTTTTCTGATGAACTGATTATGTAATGAAAAGCTGTTTGGATTTATAATTGGACTTATCATCAGAGAAGCAAAAATCGGATAGTACACGAAAATATTGACACATTTCTTGAATAAAAACATTGTTGTTTTTGTTGCCTCTTGTATTATTTCGCTCAGTACATGACGGTTTAGAGTACTCGGGCCTTCAGAGAACCATGCGAAGTGCTCTCCGTAGCACTCGGCCGTCAGACAGCGATTCCCTGCTATTTTACTTGGTCCATGCTCAACAGAACAGGCCACATTTTTAGAAAGTACGCAACATCTGATAGGCAATTTCGTGCTGAATTAAAATATGGTCTTCAATATTTGTTGACATTTTTTTACAGTGGTTAAAACGTCAACAAATATAAAGGTGATACGGTGCTCTTTTTGGACCGTATTGCGGCACAGTGACGTCACAGAATCTTTTTTTGGCCGCTAAACTTGTTGTGACTGGTATGTGTCCGCATTAAACACAGGCACAGGTGTTTTACTACATATATATTCACGTAGAACTTATAGCATTGAGAAGATGTTTTGCAGCTAAAAAGAATCTGTGACGTCACTGTGCTTCAACGTGGTCCAAAACGTCCACCATAGCACCTCAATCATTATTTCCGTTTAAATTACTGTAAAAAAAATACCCCAAGATAATGAAGATATCACCACGAAATTGCCTTTCAGATGATGCATACTTTCTAAAAACGTGGTGTATTCTTTTAATCGTTTCGGGCTTCATCTCAATCACAGGCGTTATTCAGTCAAGTAACAGTTTTATAAACGAGGTATCACCATCAGTAATGTTCGCTTTGATTTAACGAGGCTCGAGTGTCTTCTAAACATCCCTGTAACGTCTGTTCACATGATCTTCTACTTAGAGCCTAACTTGACGAATGTGTGGTAAATCTTATCGAATTCCAATCAGATTGGAATCTTAATTCTTATCATATCATCGTTTATCCTATCGTATACTGATTCCATTACTTCCCTACCCACGTCAGATCGAAAGTCGTTACCGATCTTGTTCTGCGCCCCGCCGCCATTTTTCACGCCGGACGCTTGATTCCAGTCGGCGGACTAAGCTACCATTATATCATGGTCACGTGCCTCTTCCACTGAGTCTGCTGACTGAATCATCTCAAACCTCGTATATATTCCGACGGCCTCTCGAGTCCGGTGACGGGATTGCCGATACGAGCGGACTGGGACTGATTATTATTGTAATATCCACATCAGCTTCACAGTTTACAGCGACCTTGGCCGGCCAGAAAGAACAAATATACTATATACAAGATTCACATGAATATCAATATGACACAAATAACACCCTTGACCACCCTAACGCTTTTCATGTATACCTTTGAACAGATCAAGGCACATTTACCTGTGCTCTCTTTGGATTACAGTTAGTTGGCACCTTCAGATATAACTTCCACATGGAAATTATATCTGAGAAGAATTAATTACGATAATCTAAATCATTGTTTATTTAGACAATCAGCAGGAAACCTTTCCTCATCTTGACGTGACCTCACATTTCCCATCGGCTATTTTGTCTTCAGAGGTTGGAAGTTCCCAACGTGAAGAAATCCTTAAATATGGAATCAGTATTCCTTAAGATGTTCTGAAATGCAAATAAATGGGTGGACACAAAACTTCATTTTCTACTAAATAATGCATTTCCATTTTGGTGCGCAAGAAACTTGACTTGATGGGTCTGTATAGTTTGCTAGAAAGTTTAGCTGGATTTATAATACCGTCGAAAGCTAAGTCCTATATATTGTAGTACAGTTGATGTGTTCCTTTCAGATTGTCAATTATATCATCTTTCAAATGGCTCAGTTTACACTCCTCAGTAGCCAAACACAAAAACGGTGGTGTGTGCGATTCAGTCCGAACGATGAGGTTCCATGCGCTGGAATGACTAAAGCACGAGCCCGTTGGTTAACGTTGAAGCCGCCTTCGGTCTGATGTGATAAGGGCACATTTACTGACAAAATAAACTGGTTTCTATGAACACAATACCAAATGTTACCAAAAAGCTGTACGTGTTCCTATTGATCACAGAATTTGACAAATGTCCAAGCGTAGATCGCTAGCTGCTGATCAGCGTTGAGTAAAGGCAAGCCTTCTTCAGAATGATGAGGGCAGGTGGGCTGTACCAAACGAATAAACAGAAGTGTTTAAATATTAAAACTATGTATTCGGGCTGTCCGCAGAGCTTGAAAGTTCCACAAATGACAATCGGCCATGGGTGATGTCAACTGGTGGATAATGGTAAAGTGACAGCTTAATCCTGGAGCATTCAAATGTATGCAAAATGATACACCGGTGAAATAAAAGCGCCAGTGGAGTCCATTATTGTCCTTTGGGCTGAGACTTCAATCTGACATCTAATCAATTTATTTATAGTCAACTAATAAATATAGATTATCTGAAATTCCATAGAAGCTGCTTGGGCTGGTTTCTAGACAATAATTTCATCAGAAATGTTTTTGTCAGAATTTGTCCAGTATCAAAACTTTGTGTGAATTCCGTCACCCACAGGCCTGACAAAATACACTTTGTTTTCGTCTGCTAAAATGTGCCAGTTAGTTGGTAATCTAAGGGTTATTTTCAGCGTCTATAAATTGTTCCTTGTGAGAATTTATTGCGATGCTGTGAATATATGTTTACTTAGACAGCCAGCAGCAAAACTTTCCTCCACTTGACGTCATCTCACATTTTGCATCTGAGAGTTTGTCTTCGGACACAGTCTTCCCTCCCCAGGTATGACGTCCACAAAGGAATTTTAGACTGTAAAACATGGATCCGCTTTCTGCAGGGCAAAGCCACAAAAGACTGACCACAGGGTAGGAGCGCATAGTGAGCGAAGACGGTAGTACATCGAGATATTGACAAGGTTAAATCGAATTTAGTGAGGCCAAAACAAGTGCCGAAAGCCACTCAACCTCCTTTTTATCAAAGGGTACACCGTTTTCGCTCAGATGTGATCTGCTGATTTATTCAGAGTTTGATTGAAAGCAAAACGCAAGACTGAAAGAATACGTTCTTTCATATTGAATGTCAATGGAAATGAGCCAAGTATTTGTACAATCTTTGCATTTTCCAAGGGTAGCCAGTGGCGGGACTCAACGGTTAGTTTTCAAAGAAAAGAAAAGGAAGTCGGTGTGCGTTTCCAAGAGAGAAGGCCATAAGACTCGCGCAATTTGTCCTCGAAATGAATTAGCAGTCGGCTCTGGTAACATTCTTAGGCAGCCTCTAGAAAAAGCACAGAAAGACTTGATGTTTGTCCACCGTGGTCATGAGTGCATGATCTGCTCAGTTTAATATCGGAATTGGTAACTCACAACCTGAGTCATGAGAATAGCCTATCAGATAATTTCTCTGTCTGTTTTCTCTGCCGACTCTGTTAGCCAAAGCCATGCAGTAAAAGCATGCTACTTGCACATATCTCTCTGTTGATATTCCACTCTTAGTAAACCGTTGACAAAGATGACTGACAAAACATTTCCCTAAGAAACTAAATAAAGATAAGTCGTCTTGTCCTTTCCACGTTTATGCTTTAGAGAATGACGAGCGTGGAGTTGCGACTGAGTAAAAGAGTGGTTGCTAAAGACGTGGTTTATCGTATACAGTAAATCATGTAATATACGAAAATGCATCATACGACAAAAGACGCTTTCCGGTGGTATATTATAACAAGAGTATAACAGTATAACAAGATTAGCTTTTCCCCTCGGCCAAAGAGGCCCAAACGGTGTCAAAGCAAAAAGCAACTGAATAAGTGAATATACAGACATAGTTGGAATTAAACACACAAAAATCTCCTCAATCTCTAAATCTTATCTGATCAGCGTAGCTTTCCTCATCAGGCCGATAGTATGCCATGTTCGTTCGAAGATATTAGAAAACAGATTTATTCGAGTATCTACAGGAATACAGTTAGTTCTCAATTCCAGCGATAACATCATGCACATTGTATCTCATGAGTGTTAATGAGACACTCTGAGTTTAGACATTTAGCAGGAAACCTTCCTTAATCTTGGCCTCACCTCACATTTCTCATCGGCTGCTTTGTCTTCGGAAAGAACTTGTAGATTCACGTTGCGCGAAAATGACTTCTTAAAATCAAGAATCAACACTGCACAAGTTGATCTCTAAAACACGAATAAAGGTGGAGACACGACACTCTGTGTTCATTCACCACACGCCATCAAGCTTTGTGAAGTCATTATGTAATCTTTCCCCCAATAAATTTTTCTTAGAAACATTGTTTCGGGTACAAGAAACAATTTGAATCATAGTAATTCACAAACATGAGAAAAACTTACGGTGGCACAAACTGCTAACGCATTACTTGCGTTAAAAAACAAGGAGGCGACGGTCAGTTACGTCTGGAATCGAAACGCCACACAAGGTGGTATGACCGTGCATTCTGGCTGGGTGATTCTCAGAACTGTTCAAATAATTAGAATCATGCATGTGTCCACTTTCAGCACCAGTTAAAAGTAGAATGAATAGATCGATCCCCCAACAAAGCCGATGATACCAGACCGGATTAGCTATCTACTTTGATGTGTAGTGCTATCTGAAACAACGTCACAGCTGCATAGCGTCGGGAAATAAAGGATCTTGTTACAGGCAATCGACATGAAAGATCGCTCCAAGATTCCCCCGTGCATTGATGCAGTGTTCATCACATTAACAGCTGTTATCATGTCAGTATCTTGTGGGTGAGAACTTAAACGGATTATATGGTATTGCTTTGCATGAGATAGCCTACTTGGATTACTATCGTCGCTATCTCACGATTATTATGTTAGGAGAACAACAACGCCGAACGTGTAAACAATGTTTCATTCGCGGGTTGCTTGAGGTGACCACGCCAATTTGGCTTAACTCGAAACCGTTGTGGAGAAAGATAGAAAGTGACGAGGCAACTAATCTTGTTTATTTATAATATCTGGTTCCCGCTGTACAGACGTGAATTACGCGGAGACCATTCCATTTACGGTGTGATTCATTCATTGACAGACACGGTACTCCGGAGAGTTTAAGTACAGGACCACTTTTCAGGTCCGCCTGACCAATAGCGGTGCGTCATCCTGCAGTTATCGGCAGGAGACAGACTGGAAGTCCAGTTTCTGCTGAGTTATCAAATCCTTCGTCTTTCCCTTGCCCAAAACCGATCGATAAATAGGCAGCTTGGTCTCTTACTTAGCACTGGCCTAGCTTTTATTTCGATGAATCTTACGTCGGCGTCTCAGCAGAGCTTTTTGGGTTAATAGTTATCCTGGAAAATTACACCCTGTGTTATTCCTGGCTGCCCATACTCTTCCCACACCCACCCTCACCTGCTCGCCGCACCTCAGGTGTCACGTGCCCAGAGGTATTTTAGGATGAAAACCGAGGATCGTCTTCAGCGCCAATATCACGAACGACTGACAAAATCGAGACGTTTACACAGCAAAGGTGATATCACGTTGAAGTGTGCCTGTGTTATCGGTGAAATCGACAAATCTCCATCTGATTCAAAGAAATAAAAAAAAGACCCGCAACCCAAATTTATCGCTTCTTCAACGCACGATACACAGTTTCTACCCAATTGTAATTTTCTGTGTCATTCACAATTTAATGGAAAGGAAACACAAGGCTTACAGAATAAAAGCATGCTCCGCTCTTCCAAACTGAATCACGGCGCCGAGTATTTGCCTAACCGTTGCACCGCCCAACGGCTGGCAGTGACGGGACACAGTACAGCGGATTCAAACAAAGTCAGATCGTTGCAAGATTACATTCCCAAAAGGGAACAAAGCAACAATACTCGAACAATTTGCTCTCGGAATGAATGGACAGCCGACTCTGGCAACCTTCTTGCCTGTAGAGAAAACAGCAGGCGAGCGGTTAGGAAAAGGAAACGGACTGATATGTGACCGCCTTGGTAATAAGCATACAATTTGTTCAGTTTAATATCGGAATTGGCAACTCACAACCCCAGAGAGCATTATGGCACATAAAATGTTTTTGGACCTGGCCTCGCTTGTGCTCTTTAATATAAAGTTATGGGGTGAGAACACGCGGCTTGAGCATATGTTCACCTAATTGTAGACCCTGCGCAAAGATGTCTGGAAAATTGTGTCTTATTTCTAATTCAATGACAATCAGTCATTTCTGAGTGGAACCTCCTAAGAAGTGATACTGTGTGACGTCCTTTACTTTTATCACCGAAAGTGTTTTACCTTCTCTTCATAAAACTTCTCATCAATGAAACCTAACTAATAAAGCTAATAAACGAAGCAGCACCTAAATACGGCGTGAAAGCACAATCAACTGAATTAGTCAATGATACAGTAAGATGAAAATTAAACACAGAGAAATCCTCTATCCGTTTGAACACATTCCCCCACAAGGAAGCAGACTCCATGCTAGTATCTTAAGATTTAGTTAAATGATTAAGTTAAATGACAATTTCAGCGATAACTTCTTCATCTATATTTTATGTTTAATTACAGTGTTCTAAATGTGTTGTCATTTTATCAGGCAACAGCAAACCTGCCAACTCTTGGAGTGATCTCACATTTCGCATCGGTTAATTTGTCTTCGGAAACAGCCTGGAGGTTCCCGATGCGCCCAAATCGACTCTTTGTAAATTAAGAATCAATACTGTGCAAACTGACCTCTGAAATACGAATAAATAGGCAGGCACGGCATCCTATATTCATTCACCACACGTGCACGTCATCAGACTTTATGGAGTCATTTTCTAATTTTTCTAAAACAGGTAAGGAAGAAAATGTTTTATTTTTGGAAACATAGCCTCAACTCCAAGAAAAAAAATTATAATTATAGTAATTTGCAAAGATAAGAATAAATTACTCTACACAAATTTTTGTCACTGAACGTTCTGACTTGGAGATTCTCAGAATGCTCTTGTGGTTCAAGTAATGACAATCACAGGCCTGGTGTATGCACAGGCTGAAATCCCCACCGTCTTAAAAAGGTGGTTTGAATGGATTGAATTCCGAAAGTAAGCTAATGATTTTGTCTCACACCAGGACGGATTAGCTGGCTACATTTATGTCCAGCGTTATCTGAAACCATACGTGTACGTGGGATGGTCTGCCAGTAGGCTGCGGATGGTCGTGGATTCCCCCGGGGCTTTGACAGATTTTACTCCAGTCGTAATGGTGTCCGCCGTCTTTTTTAAGGTGAAATATACCAAACGAAAAACACCAAGCTGAAGCCCGTGAAATAAACAATCTTGTTAATGGCAATCGACATGAAATGTTCTAAAGCATTGATATTTGGTTAATCATATCAACCTTTGATATCATGTCAATATGAAACTAATTAAAACACAAATGAATTATGTGCTATGGCTTTGGGATAGCCTCCTGGATTATTAACGTGGTTAACTCATGATTAACATGTGCGGGTAACAACAACGTCTTCAGCCTAGTCAATGTAAGCAATCCTTTATCCATAGGCTGCCTTGAGTGACCACGCCAATTTGGCTTAACTCGATCCAGCAATCGGATAATGAAAGATTGTGGAGAAAGATGGAATGTGGCAGTGGAAATAGTCCTGTTTATTGAAAATGTCTGGTTCCCGTTGTACAGACGTGAATTGTTCGGAGGCCATTCCACTTAATACGGTATGATCCATTCACGGGCAGATATTGTAATCCAGAGAGTTAAGCACAGGGCCACGTTCTCAGCCGGCCTGTCCAGTCGCGATGGTGATCGATCCGTAATTCGTGGTGACTGGAGAATTCATCTCGTAAATCTTAGCAGGAGATAGACCGGAAATCTAGATTCCATGGCCTTCTGGGTTATCAAATCTTTCAAGGCTGTGGTCTTTTCCTTACACATGTTAATCGATATGCTGGCAATCCAAACTTTTCTTGGCACTAACCTTGCTTTTATTTCTTGGATCTTGTTTCGGTGTATCACTTGGTTCATGTTTTAATGAATATCCTGGTAGAATTTGCCCTATGTTATCGAGCTCCCCGTATACCTTCCATGACAGCCTGTACCTCGTCGCCCAACTCAGCTATGCCGTAAAGAGAGGGCTTTCCGAGGGGAAAATCCAGGATCCCAATTAATCCAAATCTAAGGAACGTCTGCCAGAATCGACTGACACCCATTGAGCAAAGGCGGTATCACACTGAAAACTGACACCGATGTCTCCCGAAGGTAGAATCGACAAAACTAATTCAATGAGACAAAAAAGTTTCAAAACACTTTCGATGTCTTTTTCACTAGAAGTTACATCATTTCCATTCAATTGTAATTGCTTGCTTTATTCACAATTTAATCAAATGCAAACACAAGGCTTAAAGAATACAAGGATGCCAAGTTCTTTCAAATTGAATACCAAGCCAAGAGAGACTAGGATTTCGTCAGACGCAGTTCCAAAGATGGAAAACCATAATACTCGTGCAGTTTGTCCTCGAAATGAATGTGCAGTCGGCTCTGGCAACATTTTTCGGAGGCTGTAGAGAAAGCAGCAGGCCAGTGGTTAGAAAGAGGAAAAGGTATGATGTTTTGTCCGCCATGGTTGCGCGTGCATTATCTGTTCAATTTAGTATCGGAATTGGAGTCAAGATTAAAGCACATAACAGAATTACTCTGACGGAATGGTTACTACTTCGCCCCTGTAATTCAAAGTTTACGGGTTGAAACCACGGCAGTTGCGCACATCTCGACGTTTACATTTATCTCCGAGTAGTACCCGGTCAAAGCTGTCTGGGAAACCATTTTACTGTCGTTGTGAATAATACATCAATCGACGTCTGGTCCATTTCACGTTTATGCTCTACAGAATGATTAGCGTGGAGTCTCCTTAAAATTTTCAGTGGGTGTAGAAGTTCTGGTTTCAGGATTCAAGCAACTCATCTTGTGATATATCATTTAGCATGTTGTCCCAATATCCCTTTAACCTCTCCTACCAGCACCTTGCGATGTGGGTTAAAGGCCGAATCCATCTCTGGCTGAAAACAAAATCAGAAAGTTTATTTTAGAGGTAATATTTGGAATTTAAATCTGGAATTTGTTATCTGTGGGTCGAAAAATTCGAATTTTTACTACCAAATACATGTGAAGGTTATTTAAAGTTTCTTAAATTTTGTCATCTTCCCAAACTTTCAACCTCCAATACCAAATAAAAAACAATTTGACGAGGTCCTCTTCTTTAAGTATAACTGAGAAATACTATTTTAAAGGTTGTCTTTGGGACCCGAAAAATTGTGAACAGTTTATGATATTTTGAGACAAGTTTGTCCAAATTTCAACATCCAGTGTCAACCACTAAGCACTGAAATTTTGACTTAAGTCTGAAATTGCCTTCTGATTAGATTACATGAGAGACAGTTAGTCCCATCTTGCGGACGCACAACATCTCGAAGGGACATCACTTTAGTGTCAGTTTGGACTCGGAAATTACATATTACAAAGTGGTTTCACTATTCTCAAAAACTACAGAAAGTTTCGTTATGTTTTATGATCAAAATTTTCCCGACAGCGAACCTCCGATTTCTTCAAACAGAGACATTCCACCACCTCTTACTGATGTCTGGAGTTCTTTGTGGTCACCAGTCCCTGAATAAAGAGGTGTGTGGATGCTAATGTTGATGATGTGATCATAAAAACATTATGCTAAGGGGTAAGACTGGCTCAAATTTTCTTTCTTTTGATCAAGATAGATAGCTTTCTTTAAATAGAGCACTAAAATTTTGATACAGGGTTCGAAAGTACTGTCGCCATGGTAACTATCGACTAATGCGTGAATCAAGAAAGCTTGAATTATTGATGCGACTAGTTGATGCCAACAACTGGAAATTACCTAGTATAACATATTCAGTGGTGAAACAGTGGAAGAAAGTTGATGAAGATTTAGACATATTTTGACAATGCATAACATCACGTTGGGAAGTAATATACGTGTATCCAGAATGAATTTAAATTATGTTAAATAGGTTACAATACGGCAATAAGTCAGGCATAAACATGTTACATCAATGTCTGCTGGGGAGGAAGAGCTGGGTCTGCGAGGAATACTGAGTACTGTAACGTACGGTTAATACATGACGGCCTCGCTGAAGATTAAGTGAAGTCTACAAATTTCTTAAGTATGTTTAAAAAGTGCCTGCTTTGGTGTGCTTTGGAGTACAATACATCCATCATTTGTCGATTCTTTTAAACGTAGATTCATATTCTAGGAAATGCTCATACAAATTAAGATCTACATTGGACACAGTACTGCGCACAACCTTCATAATGGTGGGGTCATCGTGGACAAATGCCCTGGCGGAAATGAGGTATCCTAGACGCTGGTGGATTCATTTTTGGGAAAATATTTATCCAAACTAAAATGGACATTGCCCACAATACAGCATGAAAGTGTTTGTGCAGTCTTGCGTTTGTTAAAGACCATCTATAATATAGTGTGTCTGGTTTGGTAGAATGGTTAACAATGGTACTGAGTGCTGGGAGAACGATTGCTCTACAGGCAAAAGTGTACGGTCTACCGGGTGTACAACAATTTACCTGGCTGAAACCTTGAACACTTCGGATCACAATGACAAGGAATCACAAACAGATACTTACCTGATTTTTTTCCTAGCAATTTTCTATCGTATGTATATGGATACATATCTGTTCAATTTCTAGTTTAAACGACCAACATGTGCGAATTATATAAGGTCTATTATATGACGGTTTACCCGATCCAGTTTGAAAATGTTTCAGAGTTCACCAATGATTGGCATCCCCAATAGGAGAAATATGGAAGTGTGTTGGGGAAGTTGCAGAGGTTGAATACCGGAGAGTTAAAACCAGAGTTATAGGTTAATGTTAATACGTCGGATGGCTGATTTACTGAGTGAAGGTTTCCAGTATTGATACAAATGTCGTGTACCTATAAATGGCTTTTAAGCACTTCACCCCAGTCTGTGTTTCGATGGTCTAGGCTATCTGCTGGTCCCGAAAAAAGCAACATAGGCACGAGTGCGTCTCGGTGAGAGATAAGTAGGCGGCTCCTTAACTTCTAGAGGGGAGAAAATGGATCTCGTTTGTATTGGTGAATTGGCTAAACAGTCTGGTCTTGTTCCTGTCGCTTGCGACTTGCCATATTTCCCTGGCGTAAAGTGAGCCATGAACGTTTCCAAGATGTCAAGAACGTCAGGTTGTATAGATAACGCAGCTGTGTTGTTCCGTGAGTTGAAACACTCTGGCAAAGTTTGCTGACCTAACAGAAAGGGTGGACAGAAACGTTTGAAGACGACTTGAAAGGTAGAAGGGTTTTCTATCACGGGAGAGCCGAGTGTTTGCGGAGTCACACTGATGTTTGGACTCGGCTCAACACGTCATTTTGGAAGTTTCCATGTGGAATGCGCCTGCATGCAGGCGTCTGTCCATGTTAGTTGTGTTACATATAGTGACAAGCAGCCAAACACATCGCTTGTTTAACTCTCAGGCAGCGATAGACCTTTCACAAGATCAAACAAAGAAACACGAAGGCGCCTCAATAAGTTCAATGCATATAACCGAACAAAATAAACACTCAGTGCAATATTATACAGGAACAATATATAATTACTAAAAAGGATTACGGTCCAAATCATGATGGAATATCAAGCTTCCAAAGCCGAGTCAGTCCACGTCAATGGAAATCCACATTTCAGAGGAATTCTTGAATCGAAGGGCCACAATGGCCTCTAAGTGACAAACGGGACGATGGTTTCTATCCAACGACCCCTCTAGGTACACTTCTGAGGACAGACTGGTATACAATAGCGTTCGTATTGCCGAGCTGGCGATGTATGTTGAAATTCTCAGCAAAGTCAATTCCAGTGCAATCTGGGATGACAAGTACGTAATCACAAGAGGCAGTGAGCGATGCAAGCTCCAAAATAACGTCTCCAACAAAAAAAAATAGCAAGTGGCGAAACACAAGCTCACAAAGTACTACGTCCAGAAAATATGGAGTACAAAATGATGAATGTCGAATGGTCTGAAAGTCTAGCTCCAATAATAACCCAACAAAAATAAAGTAGCCATAAGTAAAATACTTGAAACTTCTAACATGGTCGCTCATACTTACAGACTACACTAGAAAATTCTGGATAGCTTGATCGTAAACATGTCTACAACACGTGTACATCTTTCCAAAATGTACGCTGTATGTACAAAGACACGAAACTCAAAAAACAGAAACCACGCGAACGCGACTGAATTACACACCTATAACGTGCAGAGAGGTCAAAATCTAGGCCAGACACTGACCCGGGTGCCGCCAAAAAATAAATAAATAAAAAAAAAATAGAATACAATATTTCAAGGCTGGGTTCATAACGGCAGTGAATTTACATTTTCCACATCTATACAAAAAAGCGTACAAATGTCGGAATGGTTCAGCTAGTACATAAATATATACATGTGTTAGTCTTTGAAACCAAAAAATAGTAGTACGGGGATAAACTCTTTGCTTGGCAGATGTTTGCAGATTTGTCATCGGTTTGAAATCAGACGGAAAGACGGCATAAAGGATTTGCCAGAAAGATGTGATTGGCTTTACCGCAGAGAAATATGTATAAAAAGGGTACATTTATTGGCAAATACCACTCAAGAGCCTATGACTCTTCTCCATATAACCAAATGAGCCAGACTCTGTGCTGTTTGCCCTGAGAACAGCGGCTATCGTGAATTGTGCTTGTTTACAGGATGATGGAACTATTGTGAATCTGGGCAGGTTAGTTCCAACGGTGTCTTTTCCTACAAGGAATATAATATGAACACTTTCAGTTTTTCAGAGAAATGTTATTTTCTGTCCGCAAATGACCTTGTTAATTGGCGGATTAGTATGATAAGTTTCGAACTCTGTCAATCCGCATTGACGGGTTCGTGGATAATCGATGACTTGATTACTCCGTGGTTTATGGTTGGCTTGTGTTGTTTGTTTGATCGTCAGCAAACATCGTACTTAGCAGGTTGATTACAAAGTTCAGTGATAATACAACTTATCCTTAATAAACATATAAGATTTAATACGTTCAATAGAAGCGATTTGCTAATGTGGCATATGATTTGCTTGATGAATGCCAGATAACTGTCATCCCGCTAAAATGTTTTCTCAACACTTGAACTTCGCCAACTTCCCCTCGTGCATCTCTGAAGGTTTGACTTTTAACCTGTAGCCATTATTCCCTACTTTTATGAGTTGTGTGCTCTGTTCTTGACAAGCAATAAGCCAGATAACTCCTATTGTTTGTTTCGGCATTTCTTCACGTGGAGATGTCTTATTGGGACGTGTTATTTTTTCTTTGGGGAGGAATGGCAAATAGGCATCCACTAGAACTAAATGGACGAAAACACCACCAAAAGAACAGACGCAGTTTGAGCATTTATCGATTTTTGGCGGTGTGTAGCCTTGTGACCCGTGTCTGAATATCTCCTTGCCGACGACCCTGATACAACACACTGCAGCTCGTGGCCGGATTGTAACGGCGCATTGATACACTCCCCATGAACATCTCGATGTTCGCCGGAAGCTAGCCACATCACTGACGCCATTCCAGTTGACTGCAAAATACATCATTATCCATTAGATCCAAACGACTCTAAAACAGTAGCACCTATTTAGCACTTGTTTCTACGTTAATTGTGTTCCTAAAAATAATCGATCTTTGTGGAAAAAATCTAGCCTTCAAAATGATATTTGTCATTCCAGAGATTATTCTGCAAATGGACTGATGTCCTGAGCGTGACGCCTTTTCTTGCTATACCACCCCATACATTACAATGCTAAATCAATAAAAACATTGTTCGTTCTAAGTTAAAGCCATTGGTAGCAGTTGGGGTAATTGGCTGAATTATAGAACGCTTTACACCCAAATATCTGAACAAAATAATACACAAGTTTGCAGTTGTTCGGTGTATGCAGTAGATTATACGTAAATTAATTCCTGTAGGATATAAACAACTGTATTATATCAAGTCTGACTTCCAAATTTCGTAGGTTATAAACACCTGTGAAATATCAAGTTTAATTTTGTACATCTCATCCTGCTTCTGATATTTATAGGTCATAAAGACCTGAATCTTTTACATCTTGAAAATTTATTGGTAACACACAACAGGATTTGCACAAAGTATTGTTTGAATCATAACAGTTTTATTTGTTTCATATCGATGACATCAGACCGTATGGTGACAAAATTTCTGAAAGATTACAAGTAATAATGAGGTCACAAATATAAGGCTACATAAAAGAAACCATGTCCTGCTTGGATGATTCATTTTTGAATTCAAAAATTTTACAAATGGAATGTTACACATACGTAAGTAGATTTATTTGCTGGTTCAGGATTTACTTAAATCAGTTTCTTTATTATGGAGTTAATGATTACTTACTGAGGTCGTTTTCTGATTGACTGGTTATATAATGAAAAGCTGTTTGGTTTTGTAATTGGACTTATCATCAGAGAAACAAAAATCATATAGTACATGTAAATATTGACACATTTTGTGAATTAAGACATCGTTATTTTGGTTGCTTTTTACATTATTTCGTTGAATTCATGGCGGTTTGGAATCCGTGGACCTTCAGTGAACCATACGACCCACTCTCTGTAGCACTCGGCCATAGAGGGGGATTCAATGCTATTTTAATTGGTCTATGCTTAACAACCTCGGGCTTTAACTTTAATCACAGAATTGAGTCAAACTGACATCTTAATAAACGAGCCATCACCATCAATAATGTTTTCTTTTTATTTAGCCAGGCTCGGGGGTCTTCTAAACATCTCTCTAACGTCTGTTCCCATGATCTTCTCCTTTAGAGCCTCTCGGCGAATGTGTGGTAAATCTTATCAGATTTGCTAATCTTAATTCCTATCCTATCATCTTTTATCCTGTCGCGTGTACTGTTTCCATTACTTTCCTACCCATGTGGGACGGTAGGTCGTTACCGATCTGGTTCTGCGTCCCGCCGTCATTTTTCACTCCGAAGGCTTGATTCCAGGCGGCGGTCTAAGCTACCATTTATCATAATCACAAATCACAAATTTCCTTCACAGATTCTGTATAACTGTTGTCCCGGCTTCTGGCAACTCCTAAACCACCCCAGCTTTTTCATATCAAGCTATATGTACAGATATGGAGTTTCCATAGCCGGAAGTTCTTCCGTCCTAGATTTTTGTGAGTATAATCATATTGACAATAGCATAGTTCTTTATGGAATCCCGCGCTAGTGTCTTGTAGCTAAAATCATACTGACTCATTTTTTTTCTGGTTGTATTTTGTTGACGAGTGACGGGTGTCTGATTAAATTCCATTGCCAAAACCCAAATTTGATCACCTGTCACCTTTGCATAAAGAAAGAAACAGAAAAATGTCGCTTGACTTATTCATCAAGATAAATCTTCTACGTGGTGGACTGGAACATACTTACGAAACTGCGGGTTAGTTATTCCCGGATGTTGATTACGTTTTGTCGGGGTTTAACTGTTGAATTGTCCGGGAAGGAGCCAACGGCGACTGTACACCGACAGGTTTGGGGGAAGTTGTCGAATGGGTCGAGGTGGGGGAGATCAGTTTGATGAGGTGCCCGTGTTGTAGATAACTGATAAAGGGGAACATAGCAAACATCAATACCGCTCAAACAGCGTCTGGCATTGTAGAATGGTGCCATGAATAGATAGAAAGGTAGGAATTGGAAGAGCTGTCCTTGATTACCAGCTCTATGGTAGAGCCGTCCGTTCGGAATGCGGCAACCGTCTGCTACCCGGCAACAGTTCTTGCAAAGACCGCCTTCTCATTCGGATTATTAATAAAGCTTCTTTTGGGTAGGATCTTCGGATAAGACCCGAGCTAATGCTCCCATTGCTGAACCTAGAGGGAATAAATTACTATATTTTAGATGACCGCGACGACGTTGCCTGTTAAACGTACTATTTTTTCAATTCATTAAGGTATGTTTGCAGCCCATTCACTCGCGAAATAACCTTGGATAATTTATCCACCAGTTCTACCTCTTTCAGCTCTCAGATCAAAACTGTTTTTCTCGGGATTTTCTGTAGAATCCGTGGCAAGTACTTGTGGAAACATACCGGAAGGCTTACGCTACCGTCAGCAGTTCTGGGCAATGCAACTTTGATTACCTCTGCTTAGTTACAGGAAATTTCCTTAAGCCTTATCCCTTAGCGTTTATTGCATTTCAGGATTGGGGCTTGGGTTGGGAACCCACTGAAACCCTTGGACATAGTTAGCGAAGAAGACAACATACTAACCATGCCTATGTTCCTTGTGTTGCTGGGTCCTTATACAAGCATACAGGCTGGTAAAGAAACGTGTAACTGTTTACATGCCTGTGTTATTTGCGAATGACAGTTTTCTGTATGCGCGACACCCAGCATTTGGGTCAGAGCAGAAGCACCTAAAAGGAAACACACGAATTTGTAGAAGCAGAACAGAGTCTATACTCCAGGTAAAAATGATTGTAGCCTAAATTACGAAAGTGGTGTATCATTATGTTTTGTCGCTACTATCAAGGAACGGTTGAAATAATGAGGAACAGAAAATAATTAGCCTTTGTTACGCATGAGATAATTGTGACTTTTAGATCAATTTCCTGATTTGGCGAAACAAACCACACCTATCCCATGGACGGTATATATAATGAGTGATTATGACTTAACGCCCAGACGGTGCATATAAGTTAGCTGAACTTTCCTGATTTGTAGAAATAAAACTTCTAGTGTGCATTCTCTTCTGATCCATCTCTCGAGTTTAACATATCTGTTTGCTCATTGCTTGTTGTCGCTTTTAACATTTATTCAATTAAGTCACAACAATCAGTGGTTTTGAGGGGTAGTATTAATTAGAGCCTCTTGATTATTACGGCTGATTGGCAATATTCGGCTGTAGCAGTAGACAGAGATAACTCATATTTTTTAGCCAAGTCCTTATACGGCAAAACAACTTTACATATTTACTTAACTAATTAGTCTTTCAGCCTTTCACGAATGCCACTGACAGTTTTACCTTTACGTAGATTTGATTTCTTTTTAAAAGTTAGTAGGCGGTTTCAGTCGTAAAATAGAAATCTGCTTGAAGACAAGAAGATATGTATATACTATGAAAGTTATGACACGTCCCACTAGGCATTGTGTCTTTGTATGACACTAATGGTGTTTCAAAGAAGTGAGTGCAGAAATGAGAAATCAACTCTCTTTTGTGCTGTTAAACCATAGATGAAAAACTCATTTAATACATTTAATTCACCAGATCTCTATAATTCACTTGAGCTGTTAAACTGCAGACAGAAAAGTCACCAGACCTCGGTAAGTAGCAAGACAGTTTTGACATAACACAATGTTTTGCCAAGTACAGGTAGCTACAGTAAGATACCATGAAGCGGCCGATTAAATACAGAGCCAGGGGTGTATAGATATCACTCCCTTCTCCGCCTCCAAGGCTTACTTTCCTTTTGTAAACAAATAATTTGAGATGCAGTTTCCAGCTGCTTCTTATTTCATGACGGCCTGTAAAATAGTAATAAAGCCTGTAGTTGGTTTTAGGTAACGTATACTTAGTTTGGCTTCGTGAAATAAAAGTATACTTTTAAAACGCTCATGATATAACATGGAAACTGTCGCCTTTGTATTTGTGTCCGTGTAATTTCAATTTGACAATAATATATTTGATCACCGAGATTCTCGTCCTTGCATGGCTTTGGACAGAATCTCACACATGAAGGCAGATTTACTTGCGTTCTTTCTAGATTACAGTCAGTTGGCACTTCCAGCGATACCTTAATCACGCATATTGTATCTTACGAGAATTAACAGAGGTACTCTGAAAATGTGTTTATTTACACAATCTGTGGTAAACCTTTTCTGCTCCTGACGTGACTTCCCATAGGCTAATTTGGCCTCGGAAACAGGTTGGAGATTCCTAATGCGGCGAAGCCCTTAAAATCAAGAATCAATATCCAACAACATGTTTTGAAATACCAACAAACGTCATTGTATTCAATCGCCACATGTCATACGTTCACGAAGTCCATTTTTATGGATTCATGCACTTTGATCAACACTTCAATTGCATCTAACATTGATTTATTTACTTATTTGATTGGTGTTTAATGCTGTAAAAGACCGACATCATTTAAGAGAAACTACTCATAAATTTTTCAGTTCGGCAATGGCAGTCCATTTTGCTGGTGGAAGGAACCGTATTGCCCAGAGTGAACCGCCCACCTTTGGGAAGTTACTGGCCAATATTCCCAGCTGTGACAAATATGATATTGGTGGGGGGGCAAAGAGGTCTCCAGACCCCATCATGCACATGTGCGGCCACAAAAGAAAGCGCAGTAGAGCGGGAACACAAGAACTACATATACGATTCAGTCCAAATAAGATATTCGATAAACTGGATGGATTAATACCGAATGAATATCTGTCACTTGCCGATCAACCAGTTCCTACTCGCGGGTCAGAGTTGAGTAAAGACACACCTTCTTGTAAAGTCAAGAACATGAACTGGTTTTCATAAACAGGATAACAAAGGCTATCAAAAAGCTGTACACGCTTCGATTGTCCGCAGAGCTTGACACGTTCTCAAATAACAATCACGTTCGGCTATAGCTGATGTCAACTGGCGAATAACAGTAAACTGACGGGTTTATCCCGGATTATCCCAGATGCATATCATCTAGTAAATCGGTGAAACAAGAGTACCAGTCGAATCGGTTATTATATTTGTGCTGCCGCTAATAATTCAATCTGACACATAATCAATTATTTACAGTTACCTATTAAATATGGTCTATCTGAAATTCTGTACAAAGTTGCCTTTACAGCTGAAAGCTGATTTAAAAAATGTACACGTCAGAGTCTGTTCAATTGGAAAATACTGAATGATACCCATAAGGGAGTGACGTTTCAAAAGGTACTTTAGAATTATGACAGTTAATTGACTATTGTATTGTAACTTTATCACTAACATTGCATCTGATCAGAATTGATTGTTTTACTCTAATGTGTGTTTATTCAGACAAACAGCAGCAAACCTTTCCTCCTTTTGACGTGACATCATCCTTGACATTTCCCGTTGGCTACTTTGTCTTCGGAAATAGTTTGGCTGCGTCTACTGCTTGAAACGAAGAATCAATATTGCATAAGTCGATGTCTGAAATACAAATTAAGCGGCGACGAGGACACACTGTATCAATTTTCCACACGTCTTACGTGTAAGAAGTCATTGTTTATTCACTTATGCAGTTTGATCACCAGTTTGATCGCAACTTACATCGATTTATTTACTTATTTAACTCGTGCTTAACGCAATACACGACTGGCTTCATATCACAGAAAATTTCGTAAAAATGTTTCATTTATGGGTAATCAGTTTACTGGTGATGGAAAACGTACTGGACAGAGTAAACCACCGACCTTTGGGAAATTACTGATTAACATCACAACTTTGACAACCGTGATATTTGGTGGAAACTTGAAGTCAAAACACGACATTCGTATACCAACCGTCAACGAAACTGATGGACCGCTGTCAGTAATAGCAATGAAGAGGGCATGAGATATCCAGCAAACATTACACGACGGGGTGGGTTTCTGTCTTTGTGTATAACAGAAAAAGGGGAATCATGGAAATTCCTGAGATTTGGAATAATTCCACGACTGTAATGACCTGTAAAGCGATTGAAACACAAGTGTCTGAAATCCACGGCCACAGGCTACTCTCAATTCATGCCGAGCCTAGGGTGATGTTATTTCATTATATCATATTTGTGTACCTTCACAGGAACAACTGCCATCGACTGTAAAAGAATAGAGACGCTGGGTGAACTTAAAATGGTACATCTATAACGCTTAGGGGATTTTTGTATTATTATTTTTTTTTGGCACCTAAGGACAAGAATTAAATTCTCACCGGTTTGGCTGAGGCTGTATTGTATGAACATTTTGTGGTTCGATTCAACTCAATCAAGGGTCAAGTTTAACCACTACATAAAATTGACACCTTTGTAAACATGACTGAATGTAGATATCTGTAAACTAAGCTGAAAATTATCGCTTATACTAGACCGGATCAGCTGCCTACCATGTTCACTGCTATCTGAATCGGCGCGGAATCTTTGGTGAGTGGAGATCTCAGCATGAGATAAGACTGAAAGTCCAGTTTGTGCCTCAGTTGAGCATTATGGGTTAATGATTATCCGGGGAGAATATGCTCTGTGTTATTCCGGGCTGCCTGCCCACGACCACCCACCCCCATCCACCCCATTGCCCCACCCAATATCCTCACGTGCAGTTAGGAGCCTTAGGCACGAAACCTCCAATTCTCTTCAGCGCCGATGTCACGAGCGGCTGACTGAATCGGGAGGCTCATTGACAATCACACGCTGGAGCATATCTCCTAAAGGTGGAATCGACAAACCTGGTCAGATTCAGAGAGTACCGATACCCACTTGATGCCCTCTTTAACGCACGGTACATGGTATCCATGCGATTCTAAAGCTCTTCAATTATTCATTATTTGACTGAAAGCATACACTAGACTAAAACAATACTAGGATGCTCAGCTCTTTCAAATAAATCCCGTGTGGACTGCTCCGAATATTTGCACAACTTTTCCATTTTTACCGGGTCGGGAATGACGGGGCAAAGGAGGACAATGCAGAGGATTCCAACAAAGTGTAAATTTTACAAGATCCAGTTCGGAAGAGGCAAGATCATAATACTCCTCCAGCAATTTGTTCCTGGAATGAATGGACAGTCGTCTCTGTCACTTAACATTCTTCTGAAGGAAAAGGTTTTATATTTGCCCGAGGTGGTTGTAAGCGCACGATCTGCTCAATTTAATATCGGAATTGGCGACTCACAACGGTAATCAGGATCATGGGACATAAATTAATTACTCTGTCTTTAGAATGGGAGCCTCTTCGCCTCTGTAGTCCAAAGTTATGGGGCGAAAGCACGCCATTTGGTTAGATATCACGGTTTTTATTCATTTCCGACCCTGGACAAAGATGTCTGGAAAACCATTTCCCTTTCGATGTCAATAAAAATGAGACAGCGCCTTGACCTTTCTACGTTTATGCTTTTCAGTGTCGAGCATCCTTAAAAGTTGAATTGGGTTCTGAGACTTTGATTTATCATATTCAGTAAATGAAGCTATTCAGTGATACTTTACCGACAATGTAGCAAAACTGTAGCAAACTTTGATGCGCTTTGTGATGAAGCTTGTATGAATACAGTTCTGAAATGCTGGAATGAAGCAATACAAGTACAGAGTTGTACCATCACTTGATTGGCATATGGGTTGTCTTACCTCCTGTCTTCTTTTTTGGAAATGGTCATCTTTTAGGAACTGTGCCTCTCCCACCGTGAGTTTTGCGGTTTTGTTTTATGCTAAGGTTTAATTTGAAAGTTTCTGCAACTTTATTACCAACAAATCAGCTGATTTTGTTCATTACCTAGTCTTTGTTTGCGCGACAGACAACTAGACTTAACTTGCTATAATGTGGAGACCATTTGTCTGTTTCAGATAGGTATTAAGTTGCTGAAGAAATTGGGAAAACAGGACTGATTTTCTTTTTGTGATATATGATTATTGATTTATTTATTCTGCAGTGTTTTTAATTTGTAACAAAACATTTATCTTATCATACATTTCCGAAGCACGATTGCCATGGCAACTGTTCGCAGGCAAATGAAATGTTTGATTTGCCAGCGATGAAATACTTAGAAGTAAAAAGAAAACAAATGACTTTGTCAAAACCTGCATGGACATTGGGTCATTGCAATGGTTCGTGGCAATTAGGTAAGTAGTATATGCAAATTTTCGCAATAAAAATGGTAGTGCCTTCTGTGACAGTGTACATGTAGCCTTGCATAATGTTTTTGTTCATACACCCAGTACGTGTACTGTTTCAGTTTGTTCATGTTACCCCCTTTGCCAAAGAAATAACCCAACGCAGACGCCACGATGCCGACTTAATGTTTACATTACATCGCCAATAAATCAAGCACCGATTTCTGAGGGAAACACACAGGCCGTAATGCGAGATAACGACTTCGTTTAAGTGCAATTCGCACAGTCATGTTTTCTCCCTTCACTGAATTGCTGAGATTTTCTGATCACTCAAACTCAAGAGGTCATTCTGCTTGATTCGATTCCAAGCAGATACACTTAATGGCCACCCTATTTCCGGTTTCAGCGTTCTCCCTCATTTCACAACATCAGATGACCTCTGAGCTAAGCTCTGTTCCTTCTCAGCACAGAGTTACACAGCTGACTCAAACCTTGCTGAACTTATCTCCTTGAAGGATATTATCCTGTAAATGTCATTTCACACGTAACAAGTTGTAAGGGTGCGTCAAATTTCCATTAATTGTGAAGAGAATGCAGCCAGACAGGCAGCGATCTGCTAAGATGATATCCAGACAGAAGTTTTTTCTGTCTTTCGTGAAGGTCTCTCAGGACCAGAATGTCACATTACTATCAGACAGCGATTGTGTAATTTCCCCTCTCCACCTTTCCCCCCACCTTATGTGAAGAAATAGGAGTAAACAAGAAATAATTACGTTCTGTAACTCACGGGATTTGATTTATTTATGTATTTGATGGATTTTTTAAGGCCATACTGAACAATATTTCACGTATACCGGGGGAAATTCACAACCATCGGCAGATTGCTGGTGGACCTTCCCACATACGACCCAAGTGGAAGCCGGGATGAGCTGGGCTTGATCTCTCACCGATCGCATTGGTGAGAGGCTCCTGGGTCATTACGCGACACTAATGGGCTAATCCCCTCGGTCATAAAACTCCCCTGAAGCTCATTTGTTTCAGATCGTCCATCAGATATCATCTTTGCTGTTGTTTAATTATGGCAATGTATAAAGCCAGCTGCTACAGTACAGTGGTTTTGTTTGTTTACATAAAAGCATAAAACCAGTTAACACGCCTACAAATCTGCACTACAGACCTTTCAATTTTTTAAGGAATAAATCTCATCTGGCCGGCATAGGTTTCTCGACCAACCAGATGCTTTGTAAAATTCCTTTGAACATAATGGCATACACCGAAGCAGATTTATTCGTGTATCTTTCGGATGACAGTTAAATGGCAACTCCAGCGACAACGCCATCATATACACTATATCTGATGTGAACTAATTGTGACACTATGAATATTTGTTTAATTAGGCATTCAATAGTAAACGTTTCCTCCTCGTAACCTTACATTTCCCATAGGTTAATTTCTCTTCGAAAACCGTTTGCAGGTTCGCGATGCGTCGAAGTAGACTCCTGCAAACCAAGAATGAATTGTGCGCAAGCTGATCTGTTCACGTCGCCAAACTTTATGGGGTCGAGGAGTTTAATTAAAAATTTAAGAAAAACTAAGACTGATCTATTCCTTTAGTTCGTGGTTGTATAACAGCATGCTTAGTAGACGTCATAAAAGTGGAAAATTCGTGGGAACGTCATACGATGGCGGAAGGAGAAAACCGCAGTGCTCGAACCTTTGGGAAATCACTGGCTAAATTTCCCACGCTTCACATGCATGTGTCATATTGATGAAAGCCAAGAGGTATTCAGGAAACTTCATGCACATCTAAAGCTACACAAGAAAGCACCGTAGACCGCTTCCTGACACCTATGCTTTGAGAACAATCGAAAACTGAAAATATTTAAGATTCCCTTTCTGAGCGTGGGATTGATGCCACGCCTTATTTGACTTAAAGAGCTATTGAAAGGTAAGATTAAGGCTAAGGTAATTTAATTCAGGATGTGACATTTACTTATATTCAGGTGAATAACTATCATCTGTAAATGTAGACACGATACAGGTGCCATATTGGTGTCGCCTTAGCGGACGAATTAAATTTGTTGAACTTGAAACAGTATAATTCTTGGATGGTATCTGTAGTTTTCCTTCTGCAGGGAAGGTCTATTAAATGTTCGCAGCCTAGAACTTAAATTCTTATTTTTTGGGCTGAAACTGTGTTGTTCTTGTGGAAAGAATTTCACAGGGTCCAGCTTTACCAACAGCTGAAATTAGCATCTATACTTAAAGGTGATTAAACGGCGGTAATCCCTGTAGCACGCTGGCAATTTATGATTACACCAGACTGGAAGAGCTACCTACATTATATCCAGTGCTACTTAAAACCTACCAAACCTGTCTTCCGTAAAATAAATCATCTCGTTAGAGGCAATCGACAAAGAGGGTCTCTTTCAAGAAGTCTGGCATAACGCCTCGTGAAGGATGGAACGAATTATATCGTATGGCTCCTTGGATTACTATAATCGCTACCTTACGATTAAAATGTTAAGACAACAACGCACTGGATGTCGTCATTGTGGACAATATTTTATTCGCAGCTTGACTCAATCCAGCGATCTGACAATAAACGGTTGTGAGGAAAGATGGAATGTGAAAGCACGCCCCTTGAGCATAACTCAATGTTTATGTTCGTCTCCCAGTAGGTCCCGGACGAAGATGACTGGAAGATTATTTTGCTAATAATTTCAATAAAAATCAATCGATGTCTGGTTCATTCCACGTTTATCCTAGTCAGAATGACCACCGTGTCGTCGAGCTTCACTAAAAGTTAGAATGGTCGCTAAAACTGTGGTTTATCGTATACAATAAATCATGTTGTAATATAAGAAAGTGTTGTAGACGATAAATGAGGTATTTCAACGATATTTTATCGATAATATAACAAACTTAGAGTGTCGTCGTTTTTGATACGATTTATCAAGCTTGTATGAATACAAACTAAAAAGAAGCATGACAAATATTCCTGTGTACGATCACTTCTTTGGAATATGTGCTGTCTTCTTCTCTTTTGTTTTGGGAAATAGTCATTTTCTTCAGAAATTTTACTTCTCCCTCTGCGATCTTTAGGGTTTTGTTTTATGAGTTTAATTTGAAAGATCCTGCAAATAATTCCGTAGCACTTTACAAACAAATCATTTGACTTAGTTCATTGCATAGGCTTTGTTTAGTTGCTGCAAAGTAGAGGTGAAACTAACTAAGGTGTATTTGGTGACGTAATTTTAGAGATTAGAAACAACAAAACACTCTCACTGTCCTCGAAAACTTGTTCAGTTTTATTATCTTTTACAATTAAAATTACGATGAAATCCAGTTTTCCTCAACCAGAAAAGCGTAACTTTTCACGACATTTCATTTAAATTAGCGCCTGTGTTTGTGTTTTTGTCTATGCAAGGTAGGTATTCAGTTGTTGATGACGATCGACTGAAATTGGGAAAAGAGGATTCACTTTCTTTTGGTGATATATTATTGTTTAGTTATTTCTTCAGCATTAGTTTTGTCCGTAACAAAACATTTATCTTATTATACAGTTCAAAAGGAAGATTGCAACTGTCGGCTGGCACATAAATTAAGGAAGAGGAAATCCTTTCAAACGAATACTTGGTGCCAATGGTTTGCAACTGCCAAGTATGAAATATTGATGGTAAAAAGAAAACCAGTGACTTGTTCTCAAAACTCTAAGGTTTATTTGAGGATTACAACGGCTAATGACAGGTAAGTAATATATTACAAAGGGCGAATTAATTACAAATTAAACTAACGCAAATGTTAGTGTTAGGATGATAATGTCTTCTTGTAAAAATTTGTTATATTACCTTCGGTGTGGGTTTCCAATAAACGCTTGTCGGGTCACAAAAATAGACAGTATTCGGCAATAGATTTCGCTAAAACTTCTTATTCCAAGATAAAAATTCTTCTGTCTTCTGTGATTGGGTAGCTTTCATATTTCGGTTCTTCAAACCCCGTACGTGTACTGTTTAAGTTTGTTGCTGTTACCAACTTTGCCAAAGGAATAAAAGGGTCATAACCCCAAAGCAAACGTCACGCAACTGGCTTAATGTTTAGATTACAGTGTCACCAATAATCAAAGATCGATTTCTGAGTGAAATAAAAAGGCGGTAATTCGGGAAAACTACTTCGTTTAAGTGCAAAGAAGTACTATTTTCCAACAGTTATGTCTTTACCTACAATTGGATTGCTGAGATTTTTTTCTCATTCAAACTCAAGAGGTTATTCTACTTGATCCGACTCGAAGCCGATACTCTTATTGGCCACCCTATTTCCGGTTTCAGTGTTCTCCGTCCTTTCATAGTATCAGATGACCTCTGAGCGAAGCTCTGCTCCTTCACAGTGGAGAGTTACAGCTGACTCAAACATTGCTGAACTTATCTTCTTAAAAGATATTTTCCTATAAATGTCAGCTTATACTTAACAAGTTGTAACAGTGCTTAACATCACCGCTAAGGTTTAAGAGAATGTGGCCACAGAAGGATCAATCTACGCACATGGCGTTGAGACAGAGCTGATTATTTTTGTCCTTGGGCAAGGTCACTTGGGACCAGGAAGTCCCATTACTGTTAGACAGTGGTTTTTCAATCTCTCTCCCGTGTTATATGTAAAATGGGGAGATATAAAAAGAATTACGTTTGTGTAACGTGTGGGATTTGAATTATCTGTGACCACCAGACAATTTGCATGCTAATAAGATGGTTCTCTTTTACCAGCGACAGTATTGCACCATACACTCACGAAACTCCAGCATCTTTCACTCTTAACCCTAACCAGAAAGACGTTCGAAAGTACCGCGCTACAGCGTAATCAACTAACTAAGTAAACTAATACACAGCGCTGGAGTTAGACACACCGTGATGGCATAAACAACCTCAACTACTCTTCTGTACTCCAGTTCTGAATTTGGCCGTAGTGTTGATTTACTTTACTGATCGCGTACCAAGCAGCTGGCTTTGTTTCACCAGCTCATACATCTACTCCAGCAGCTACACGAGTCACCCTTCTGATACAGTGTTTAATTATAGTAAGAGTATAAAATTTCTGTAAATTATGGCTATTTGATAGCAATGTTTGTTTATATCAAAGAACGGATCGGATAGGTAGATTTGGGTTCAATCTCTGGTTGGGTCAAAGACATTAATAAATACTTTAAAAATGATACTTATTGTTGTATTGTTGGGCACTCAACGCTGAGAGATTGGAGCAAAGAAACGGGACTGGTCGGTCCGGCGTCAGTATAATGTGAATGGGTGGAGTGTGATGTCTGGTGTCATCGGCATGATGCTCCAGTGGAGACAGCACTTTGACGGCATGGACTCGCTCTGCCACAAGAAGACACAGTATACATACATTGTAAGGACTCCTCTTCGTCATGTAACGCCAGTTGTTGAGGGTGACGTAACTCTAGCATTCATACATACACCAGCGAAGACGCATTTATTACATTATCTTCAGGGTTACAGTTAGATGGTAATTACAACTATAATTTCATTACCATTGTATCTGACGAAGACTAATTGCAACGCTCTGAGTATGCGTTTATTCAGACAATCAGCAGCAAACCTTTCCTCCTGCTGACGTGATCTCACGTTCCCCATCGGCTAATTTGTCTTCAGAAACACCTTGGAGGTTCCCGAAGCGGCGAAGTAGACTCCTTGAAACCAAGAATCAATACTGTGCAAGTTGATCTCTGAAATGGGAATAAATGGGCAGCCATAACACTGTGGATGAATTCTCCACACACCATACGTGCACGAAAACAGACTTTGTTGAGTCGTGTAGTTTAAATCACTTGCTTGATAGAAACTAACTTGAAGTTATTTGCTTATTTGATTGGTGTTTAACACCACACATAAAAGACGTCATATAAGCGAGTAATCTCAAGAATGTTTCAGTTTTACGGCGACAGTAAACTTTACTTTTCGAGGAAACCGTACTGCGCCGAGTAAACCATCGACATTTGGAAACTGCTGCTTATTTTATGATTACTCAGACCGCTGAATATCAGAGCGCATTAAATTAATTATCCACCGTTGAACGAAACAGATTTTTTAAATTGAAGCTATACGTTTCATTTTGACAAGCTATATTTACTATCTTTTGAAAACTTATCTTGGGTCACTGGAGAAACATTATATTGATTGTAATTTACGTATGTGAAGAAATGTACAGGGAGAAAATTGTTTCCATGGATGGAGCCCTCTTACTTTAAAGAATTGGGAGATATCTTCGTGGGTTTGCCTGCTCTGAAGATAGGGGTAAACTGACAGCTTAATTCCACAGATTTCAGACGAATAGTATGGTAAATCCGTGGAATTAGAACATGAGTAGCATTCATGATTGTCTTTGGGCTGTCGATGAGACTTCAATCCGACACAAAATCAATTATTTACGGTTGTCTATTTAATATTGACAGTCTGAAATTCCACAGAAAGCCGCTTTTAATGGCTTGTAAGAGAATGCTTTAAAGATTTTCTGTCGTAACACATTTTTTCCGGCGTCAAAAAGGTGAATGAAGCCCACCGTGAACGGTGTCACGAAATACCCTTTGTTTTATTCTGGGTTTTATTTTCCATGAACGGACAGCACGTTGAGCTTTGCCCTCTATTAAAAACTGTTTGACCTTCAACAAGAAACAGTTATTGTCTGGCAATCATATCTGGTGACAGATTGAAGGGAACGGAAGGACATTCTTCCATTTAGCACGTACAGCCAAACCCATTCACTAAATCAAAATCCAGTTGCTGTTCCGGTTTATTAACATCTGTATTTTAGTCCATTCGATTAATTTTCCATGAATGCCGTTGTGACTACGTATAGTTTTGTGTTGATGGTAGGAACTTTCTATGTGTGTTGATTTATAATGCTGGCTGCCGTCGTGTGTGTGAAAAATTCTTAAGTGCGGAGAAATAAATAATTAAAACAAATGAATAAATAAACTTTTGAGATCTGGGGCACAAATCCATTCAAATATTTAAACATGTTGTGGAAAGATAGTGAGGAAAAGTGTATTTCACGGTTGCCAAAACAATGAAGCAAACATTCGATTATTTGAACACTGAACGGACTAGAAATAGTTATTATTTCAAAGTAGCGGTTGTCGGTACTGGCATGCAGCGTTTACAGTGTCTGATTTGATTGAATTTACAACTGAACTCCGCATTGAGCCACAGTAAAACTTGATATATTCATTTTGAAATAATTCTTCTTTGATTTCATTTCTTTAATGTTTCTTGTATTTGTTTTAAATATATATGATAAAGTATTCGATGGAATTGTTACAACGATGTACAGTTGGAAGAAGCCACCATGCTTCACTAAGTACCTGTTGACACAGGAAATTCTTCACACTCCTCAGTCGACGGGATGAAAGTGTTAAGAGTGAAACTCAGAGGATCTCCTCTTTGATTCTGTAATGTGTACAAATCATGCTTTTTGCGTACGTGGGAAGTTCTGCCAGCAACCTGATGAGAGCGGTGGGTTCCCCCGAGCTCCGTCCGGTCCACCCTGACCCAAATGTTAGCCGCCGTTGCAATAGTGAATATCTGATTACGGTATAAAAAATAAATAAATAGCATGCTTTGCTACTTCATGTGGTTGCAGGAATTGTTAATAATAGTTACGAATGAACGAAAATAGTTAGTTCTTTGGTTAGTTCCCCAGCGAGCTCTGCGGAATCCTTCGACGATCTTTCCTAATAACACGAAAACATTCGTTTTAAATGCACATTTCATCTAACCCATGAACACAGACTTAAGATACTTTATGTCTAGGCTTCTGTAAAAGCCGATCAGAAAATCTGTGTCTCTTTTGAAAAAGGAACATATTCCCGAACTGATATGCAAGTGGTTATGATAAAATCTGTGCTATGAATGAATTTTAGTTACCCAAGACCTGACGTTTTCAGAGACTCAGTTCGTTCCTTCGGCAAGTGATGCGGAATCACCACATACATGAAGTAGTATCAAGATAACCGAATGTCATGTTGTTTTCTGATTTTCTACGGGCTGTCTATGTCAAATGCTGCACTGGTTTTTGCATTGTACAAGGCAGTGTGATGAATTGAGGGGCTTGTATTTCTTCGGAGACAGATGCAAGCCTTGATTAGCTGACAAAGATCATCTTGTGAAGCGAATCTTCCCCGCTCAAATAACGCCAGCGATTCCATATCGGATGACACCTTCAATTCATTGCAGATATATTACCACGCGATCTGTAATATCAGTCCAATTATTTTTTTCTCTGATAATTTCCAATTTTACGTCATTTCTGGAGAAATCCCAAACACACAAGAAACAAGTGGGAAAATTACAAGATAGCAACTTGTCAAAACTATATGTTGCGATAGTAACAGCTAATACAGACATTCTCGATGGCAACGGTTCGGGGATTTTTTACCAAGGGACAGCAGTTAACATGGACAGTGTCTTAAATAAATGAGATCTCGTGTATAGGAGATTTGATTGCTAGACACTGTATTATTACTTTCTGATCAGTTTGAATTTATGCCATCGTCTCTCTAATCTTTAGATTTTTATTATGAAGTGAGCTGATGGTTGATTATGAGAAATTTTTAAAAGACAACTTTATGGGAAAATGGAAAAGCCATCAGTGAGTTCTAAAATCCTATCAAATTAATTATACTTTATAATATGTTATATTTGTACAACTGGGTCATAGAAAATGTTACAAAGGCTGAAGGTTTCCGATGATGTCAAGTCATTTACTGTCAATGGCAACTGTCCGAATTCAGCTTCGGACAGCTTCTGTTTGTCTGGATTGATTGTCACACATACGAATTATTTTGCAATATATATGAAGAAAAAAAAATTGAAAAGAAAGTTTTCTACAAAACGACTAAAGATATGTATATTGATGGAAAACTATTTGAGCTGAGATGATTTTTGTGTGTAATAATTTTGAGGTCTTTGAACTTAGAACCTGGTAGAGCCTGGGAGAAACCCAGGACCATCTGTAGGTTGCATACAGACTTTCCCACGTGCGTCCAGAGAGGACGCAAGCGTGAGTTCGACTTGAAAAAGAAAGTATACTGATAACAGGCTCCCTAATCACAGTGCTGTGCTAGCACGCGAACTACTCGGTCATAGAGGCCCCTGGCTCTTATTAAACTTCACAATGTTTTCTCATGATCACTCTGTGTGGGTTTATGTTGAAAGCTTATGGCTTTAGCTATGTATTATGTAATGTAATACGCAGAATTTTTACATCGGGAATTAAACTGTGAAATATAAAATGAAAAACACGACCAGGGCAGCGAGAACAGTGTGATAATTGGCATATGGCTACATGTAACCGGTGAAATCCGGCCCCTGGTCAAGTTACCATGTTTACCTCAGTTAGTGTTTTACTTTAATTGCTCACGGGAATGCTTAAAAAGTAGAAAGCAACTTATAAAGCACCAGGGCTTGGGCTGAACTCGGTAAAAACAGCTTTTATTGTTGCAATTAATTCCACGTCAGTGATTTAGAATTATTCCAAACACTGTGGTGTGATGACATTTGATGAGCATTTAGATGAATACAGTCCAACGACTATCCTAAAATGTTCTCCACGAGATTCACATTACGATTGTGCGAATGTTGTTTGTCCTACACCAGTATCCAAAAGTTTGACGGTCAAGACAACTAATAAATGCATAACCAAAAGAGATCCAAAAGTTCTGATGATATTTTATGCGGGTTCGACCCTTTGACAGAAAAGATTCGACTTTAAGAATTTACAGGTTGACTTAGGAGCAACTGTTATTACAGTAATGTTGTGGAATCACGCTATTTGTTGAATACAGTGTGGCCAGCTGGGGACGCCTAACCATAAAATGTTCTGGATACTATTCCTGCCGCATTTTCCTGACTACTACACATTTAATGGTAACCGCGATGTGAAAATATACGAGATGGCTGGGTCGCTTTTCTTTGGTTAGTGATTATGCCCTTGAGGTTCATTAGTCGACGTATACTATAAAGCCAGGGAGACAATTTGTGCTAATAGACCAGCAACTACAATGTATCCATAACTACAATGGTTATAGGCGGTATCCACAAATCAGCATTGCTCCAGCGATTCTTCTTGTGCCCCCAATGGGTTTACACAGACAAATATGGCTTCGTCGTTAACCGAGTCATATTTCACCAAGGTTATAGCTAGATTTATTTCTCAGATAGGATCTCCTGGGGTCGAATCCAGTGTCACGCTACACTGAAATTCTCCCATTTTGCAGCTGATATATGGCCGACAGGACTGAATGGTTAGTGTCGGGTGGACAGTGTGCACTAATGCAGTCTGGCGTCTTGACAAGCAAGAGGTTTATTACAGACAAAGTACCTCACGCCTGAATCTTCTTACAGGTTTGTGTTTATTCCATGATTTACTGGAGTTGCTTGGTTAACGAAGGAATTTTATGAAACGTTCTTCACTTAACTCAAAAGGAGATATTCTATCAAGTCTTGTCGTACACACGAAACCTTTATCCTTACAGGCTATGCTCTTATTTATGAACGTATGTTGATCCCATGGCCTAGTTTGAAAGACACCCTTGAAGAAAATACATGCTAACTTGAATGACTAATTTTTATATTGTTGTGAGTGAGCAATTCTTTCCATCACGAAAACACTATGACCGATATAGCGGATTCATAAACAATACCTTTGTTTTAATGGGAGTACCACTGAGAAAGACGGTTTTATGTATATTTTATTGGCAGGAAAAACAGACCAACAACGGGAATTTTGTTAAACGTCAGAGTTTCTGATGGGATTTATTCAGTGTTTTGTGAATGGACAAGATCTGACGAAAACATTTCCCAAGTATTTATTGTATTAAAACTCCGTATTCAGCTTTGTCTACAGTTTCAGATAGTTTTCATTTATTAAATGAATGTAAATAATTGATCATATGTCAGATTGAAGTGTCAGCATCAATCCAGAGGACAATCATGGGCTCGACTCGTGCTCTTATTTCACTGATGTACCGTGCTGTATACATTTAAAGCTCCCAGATTAACCTGTCACTTTACCGATATCTATCACGTGACACTACCTGTGGCTGATTGTCATTGACGAATTTGTAAAGTTTTGCGAACAAACGGAATACGTGCAGCTTTTTGATAGCATTTGGTATAACCTTTAAGCAATGCAATTTTATTGTTTTGGTACATGCGACCTAATCTCATCAGAAGAAGGCTCAGCTGTATTACTCAGCTTTATTAAACGGTATTTTAATTCCAGTTAAACTTTCTAGTAACTCATACAGGACCATCAAGTCAAGTTTCGTGTGCACCAAAATGGAAATGTATTATTTAGAAGAAAATGTACACAAGGTTTGGTGGCCGCCCATTTATTTGCATTTCAGAACATTATGTGGACCGCTGATTTCAGATTTAGGGATTTCTCTACATCAGGAACCTCTCGGGCGTTTCTGTGGACGAAATGTCGATGAGAAATGTGAGGTCGCGTCAAGTGGATTAAAGGTGTGCTGACTGTCTTAGTAAAGACACAGTCAGAGTATCGCAATCAGTTCTGCTCATATAATTTTCATGTGCAAGTCATCGCTGAAAGTGCCAACTAAGTGTAATCCAGGAAGAGCACAGGTAAATCTGCCTTTAGTCTGTTCAAAGAAACACAGAAAAGTGTGTGATTGACCAATCATTTGTGTGAAACTGAGATTGATGTGAATTTTTTATGTAGTCTTATTTTATAACGTAAATAAGCCAAACTACTGCTATCCACGCCTTAAAGGGCGTCACGAGTTCGATTATTATTCTCTAGGCGCCCATGGCCCAAGAGCCTGTCGTCAGTTAACGCTAAAAGGGAAATAAAACCCAAAGAAAACAGACATGTCAAACTCAGATACAGATCAGAGGTACATGTACAGTAGAGGTTCTGTTTACATCTCACAAAAGCTCAGCTAACTAGGGTACTGATAGGACAAGAGAGGGTTACCTCACCATGGCGGCAAAATAATCTAAAAGTCACAGTTATCTCGTGCGTTCCACACAGACTAATTGTTCCATGTTACTCAGCATTACAGTTGTTTCTGCGTCTGTGTGACATTTTCACATGCTCTGCGTTTATACAACAGTGACCTTTTAAAACAGCAATGTTCTGTCGTTTTTGTTCTAGGTTTTTATTAAAAATTTTAAAATCGATAGCAACTTTGACTCATAAAATCGATAACAACTTTGACTCATATAGTGCAACGTCGATAGCGATGTTGTCCAATGATTTTAAGCTGGTTTTCACCTAAAGCCACAAGCCTGAGGTACAAAAATGCTGAAGGGTAAGACTTAAAAGAAAATCCCTTCAACCCAGTTTGACTGACAAGCTAATCAAAATGACGGTAGAGTAAGCCTTTCAGTGTTGTTGTTGGATAGGCATCTATTATTGATCTGCTATAGTATAGAAGCCTCCAGAAAAAGAGTCATCTCTTATTTTGATCGTAACAGAGAGCCTAAAGAGGTAAAAATCGTGAATTAAGTATGCATGGTGGTGTCACGAGGTCTGATCGGTAGATCCTTTCATTGAGTTGGATTATAATTAAGTAATGCGGGAAAGAAGACAACCAGCATTGGCGAGAGCTGTTGCCGGATAGCAGATGGTCGCTGCATTCTGAATGGACGGCCTACCATAGAGTTGGTAATCAAAGACAGCTCTTCCAATTCCTACCTTTCTATCTATTCATGGCGCCATCCTGCAATACCAGGCGCTGGTGGAGCGGTATTAATGCTCCTTTTATCATTTACCAACAACACGGGCACCTCGTCAAACTGATCTCCCCCACCTCGACCCACTCGACGGCTTCCTGCAAACCTGTCAGTGTACAGTCGCCGTTGGCTCCCTCCCGGAAAATTCAGTAGTTAAGCCCCGACACAAACTAATCGACAGACGGAGGCCGGTCCGACAGCGGGGAATAATTAACCTGCTGTTTCGTAAATATGATCCAGTCCAGCACGTATGAGATTTATTGTGATGAATAAGCCCAAGCCAATTTTTTATTGTTTCTACTTTTATCCAAAGGTGACAGGTAATCAAATTCTGGTTTTTCAATGAAATTTAATCACATACTCGTGCGCCACTCGTCAACAAAATAGAACCAGAAAAAAGTGAGTTAATATGATATTAGTTACAAAACATACGCGAGGGATTCCATAAAAGACTGTGTTATTTCCAATATGATATTTTCCAGTATGATTCTAGGGAAAACGAAAGGCCTGTTCTGAAAAGGCCATCGGTGTACACGTAGCTTTCATATGAAAAGGCTTAGACATTGACATCAGACAGGATCACAGATATAGGCCTACAGAATCTGTGGCGGAACTTAATGGAATAAAAACTATAGGAAATAGAGACATGATATTTACACTCTGCGGCAGAAATGAATTATCTGTTTTAAGAAATATGGAAACATGGAAATGTATGCCCGAAATGATTCATTTTGTTTTCAAACATCCTTGTATAACATCCTCTATGTATTTTCATCCTTTAGACGCGGGTCGGACGTCTGGATAGATATTAGATGTGGTACACGTTTAGACGCGGGTCGGACGTCTGGATAGACATTAGATGTGGTACACGTTTAGACGCGGGTCGGACGTCTGGATAGACATTAGATGTGTTACACGTTTAGACGCGGGTCGGACGTCTGGATAGACATTAGATGTGGTACACGTTTAGACGCGGGTCGGACGTCTGGATAGACATTAGATGTGGTACACGTTTAGACGCGGGTCGGACGTCTGGATAGACATTAGATGTGTTACACGTTTAGACGCGGGTCGGACGTCTGGATAGACATTAGATGTGGTACACGTTTAGACGCGGGTCGGACGTCTGGATAGACATTAGATGTGGTACACGTTTAGAGATTGTGAGGAACTCGTTAAGTATACGACAAACATTTATCGGCATTTGCCGGAAACCTGACGGGAACGTTGGCGATTCAAGATGATTCGGTATTTTGGTTCTTTGTGTCCAGCCAAGATCGCCGGACGTCTGTAAACTGTGAAGCTAATGTGATTATTACATTAATAATCAGTTCCAGTCCGCTCGCAGCGGCAATCCCGTCACCGGACTCGAGAGGCCGTCGGAATTTATACGAGGTATGAGATGATTCAGTCAGCAGACTCATTGGAAGAGGCACGTGACCATGATATAATGGTAGCTTAGTCCGCCGACTGGAATCAAGCGTCCGGCGTGAAAAATGGCGGTAGGGCGCAGAACAAGATCGGTAACGACTTTCGATCCGACATGGGTAGGGAAGTAATGGAATCAGTACACGATAGGATAAACGATGATAGGATAGGAATTAAGATTTCAATCTCGCCGGAGCAAATTCGATAAGATTTATCACACATACGCCGAGTTAGGCTCTAAGTAGAAGATCATGTGAACAGACGTTAGAGGGATGTTTGGAAGACGTCCGAGTCTGGCTAAATCAAAATGAACATCACTGATGGTGATGGTTGTCGACTAAGGCCTGTAATTTGTGATACAGTGAAACTTGTGAAGCGGAGGCCAAGAAAAATAGCACTGAGTTGCCCTCTGATGGTGGAGTACTAAAGAGAGCGTTTCATACGTTTCATCGATGGTGCCCGGAGACTCAAAAATGTCGTGAACTCGGCGATATTATGCAAAAATCAACGAAAATAAAAGTATTGTGGCAAGAATTGTGTCGGTATTTACTTGTACATTGTAAGTTTGCCTTCTCTGATGATAGGTCTAATTACAAAACCAAACAGCCTTTTATTACGTAGCCATTCAATGAGAAAACTACCTCAGTAAACAATCATTACACTAATCAAACAGAAATAATTAAAATAAATCCAGATCCATGCAATCAGTGACAACTTTTGAATATCTATCACAGATTTGTAAAATTTTGGAATCCATAACGATGAACGCAGAGCTATTTGTGGGGAGAGTATCAACGTGCCGTTATAATCCGCCACAAGTTGCATTATGTTGCACCCGGGCCGTCGGCAAGGAGGAATTCAGGCACGAGTCACAAGGCTATATACCGCCAAAAATCGATAAATGCTCCAACTGCATCTATTCCTTTATTGGTGTTTTTTCGTCCATTTAGTTCTAGTGGACGCCTATTTGTCATTCCGCTCCGAAAACAAAAGATAGCACGTTCCAATAAGACATCTTCACGTGAAGAAATACCAACACAAACTTTGAAAGTTATTTGGATTATGGCTTGTCAAGAGCAGAGAATATGCCTCGTAAAAGTATGGAACAATGGCTGCAGGAGAAAGTCAAGTCTTCAGAGATGCAGGAGGGGAAACTGGAGAGGTTCAAGTGTTGAGAAAACATTTCAGCGGGATGTCACATTCAACAAGCAAACCATAGGCCACATTAGCAGAGCGTTTCTATTGAACGTATGAAATCTTATTTGTTTTTCAGGGCCAGTTATCACTGGACATGGTAATCGCATGTTAGTCTCACGACCAAATCAACAAAACAAACCAAATATAAACCGCGGCATAATCAAGCCAGAAATTATCCGCTAATCTGTCAATACGAATTATTAAACAGAATTTATCAGTCTCAAAGTTACCATACCAATCAACTAAGCCATAAGGTCATTTACGGACGGTAAAAATATTTCTCTTAAAACTGAGAGTGTTTATATTTGATGGTTCCTTGCAGGAAAAGTGACCGTTTGCACCAGCTGGTCCAAATTCGCGTCAATTCCAGCATCCCACAAACAAGCGTAAATTCGCTACAGCCGCTGCTGTCATGGTAAAACAGTGCCAAGTCTGTTTCATTTCAGCCTACGGAGAATAGTCACAGGCGCCTTGATTTCTTGAGTGATATTTGCCAATAAATGTACCTTGTGTACACATACTTCACCCTGTGAAGTCAATCACATCCTCTTGGCAAGGCACATACTGTCTTTAAGTCTGTGTTCCCGCTTCAAACTGATGATAATTCTGAAAGCGATTGCCAAGCTATAGGTCCAACCCGGTGCTACAATTGTTTTCTTTCAAATAATGACACATGTACATATTTAATTACAAGTTAAGCCTTGGTGCCATTCGGACATTTGTACGCTAACTGATATAGGGGTGGATAAACGGAAATTCATTGTCAAATACGTGGCAAGACCAAATTCAAACCGATCATAAACACTGTACGTCGATCATGGACAGATTTCTCCAGACAGGCGTATTCCACATGGAAACTTCCAAAATGACGTGTCCAACAAACACCCGAGTTCCCCTCTGATAGAAAACCCTTATATCGGTGCCCCTTCGAGTCGTCTTTAAGCGTTTCTCTCTAGCCTTCCTGTAAAGTTAACAAACTTTGCCAGAATATTTCAGCTCACAGCTCACAGTGGCTACGTTGTCTTCACATACGTTCTTGGAACCTTGGAAACGTCCATCGCTCACTTGACGCCATGGAAATATGACAAGTCCAAAGCGATAGGAACAAGGCCAGTCTGTTAACCAAACTACCCCAATACACTGAGATCCATTTCCTCCCCTCCTCAAGTTAAAGAGCCGACTCCTTATCTCCCATCTAGACAGACTCATGTCTGTATATGTTGCCTTTGTCGGAACATCAGATTTTCGAAGCTATCGAAACACAGAATGGGTCAAAGTGCATAAAAGTCATTGAAAAGCACACAGTACTTCAAGCGTATCGAGCGCCTTCATACACTAAATCAGATATCCAGAGTGTCAATATTAACTTAACAGTTTACAGCCTAATTGTTTTTCCCTTTTCTTAGCTACCAAACTTTCAACGGCCACAAGTTTCGAACACACGTCGATATGGTCTACTTCTCCCAGTTGGGGTACCGTTCACAATACTGGTGTTTACCACGCAGTCTTCTACTGTAGGAAGTGAAAACGTGAGTACATAATGTTGCATATGTTTACCGCACACTCTGGCCGCTAAAAACAATGACACGAACAAATTTGTAACCCCGCAAATGGTTCAGGAGGTGAAATATATGAGATGGATGTGTATTTATGTACATATTATCTAATCCCTATATGGTACTTAACAGTCTAAATGACTTCCAGCTCTTTCCGTCTTCCATGCGCTGTTATAACATGTATATATATACATGTACATGGCCGAAATATCACCTACATTTATCTCAGCAATGAAGACTTTTCATAATATACATCTCTGCAAAGTATGTTTATTTATTTGATTGGTGTACTGAAGAATATTTCACCCGTACGACGGCGGACAGCATCTTGGAGGACGGGAACCGGCCAGAGACCAAGGCCTCTCACAGGCAGATCTTCTCAGGTACGAACGCAGAGGATTCAGCTAGACCTGGACTTGAACTCACAACAAGTCTCCCGCGTCACTGTAAGGTATACATAAGATAAAATAAGTATATGAATGATATATCACGTGTATATTTATTTATTAATTCAGGGATTAGTTTGTTTTACAGGTGGGCGAATACGGGTAGATATTGAAGAAAACCGCGGCCATTTGACTGGTACCGGACAAATCTCCTGATTTAAAGCCACAGTGGCCGTGGGTTTCCCCCCGGCTCTGTCCGGTTTTCTCCCCCATAATGCTGGCCGAAGTCGTATAAGTGAAATATTCTTGAGCACGGCGTAAAACACCAATCTAATAAATAAATAAATAAATAAATAAATAAAAGCCACAGCGGAACAATTAATGGGGAGTTCTCTGAGAGTTCCTAAATACGGACACCCATCAGCTGTGGTCAGATCTATTCGGGAGGCTAATGAGACAGCTTGGATCCCAAATTTGTATGCATAATCTGTGAGGAGGTTCCAAAATATGCGATTTTACATGCAGTGTAAGGAAATATATGAGTCGAGTTTGACGGCACGCCTGAAAATATTTTGCGTATATATAGGCTACAAACACTTACACAAGGTTCCATGCATGTTGTATGTTCAAATGGGAAACCTTTCCGGCCAAGGGTAACGGGGAACTCCTAGAACTCCTTCCCGCCTTTAACAATGGGGTCCAAAACTGCTTCGTTCCATCCCGTATTACGTCACATTTCTCGGTGCATGTGTGCGCGTAAAACACTTCCGTAATACACTGGAACTGCAGCGTCACAGCAGGAAACGATGTGGTTTAGCCTTACTGTAATTTGGACCCTGTCGTGTAGTCCGTCATCCTCCCATTTGGGTAAAGGTGGGCGTAGTCAATACACAAGTCAGTTTGCGACTGAAGCGCCATGGCGCGAGAAAAGATTGAAATTCTTGATAAATTGACGTAAGCAGCGTTTTAACTCTGGCCGGTGCAGAAAGTAAGTAAGCTATATAGAGACTATTAGCTGCCGATCGGCACTTATGCAAATCTCCCCTAATTTAGTATATACTGATATAATTACTGTCGACGGTCACCATGTCTGCGGGTACCGGCACTATGGAAGCCGGTTGTGGCCACTCGCATTTTCACAGTTTCGATCTTTTAAATAAAAGGTCGAAAACTCGAATACACGAAATGCAAAAACGCGAAAGAGCGATGTTAACTTCCCTCTTTCGCCTTTTGACCTTTCAAACGGGGCGAAAGAACGAAATTCACTTCTTTTTATTGAACAGGTAGAAACTGCGAAAACTCGAGTGGCCGCATCCGGCCTCCATATATATCTGTACAAACACGGTGACCTGCACGAATGGCAACATCTTCTTACAGTAGCTGACCGCGCTGTGCGCGGTGACCTGGACGAATGACGACATCTTCTTACAGTAGTTGACCGCGCTGTTTCGTTATAGTTAAATATAGAGCTCGACATTATACATATTTCAGCATGATTAATATAAAGTGGGTGACACCGTTCCACGGGTACATACGTGTAGTCTATGCATGAATGAGATTGCCTGCAAAATTACATTCATGATACATGTATTTCAACTATAGATGTACCGGTATATAAATATAATGTATACCATTACAGAGAATGTATTGTGGTTCTATGCTAACGACGATACACTATTAATACATTTGGACACTTCGATTATTACTACATTTACAAAGGGTAGCCTATAAACTGTATGGGGTGTAGCACGGTTTTTCGTGTGTTTGGCTATGGTATCTGTTGCAGTAAACTGTAGCATTTACACCCATGTTAACTTGGTAAACGATCCTGTGGCTATTGTGGGTTTAGGCGTATAGACTATCTGTAGCTGGGCCTAAATATGTAACTTATATTGATAGGAAACATCCTCTACATATTTATGCATATAGTTAAGGTCTATAGGGCATGACCATATTGTCACGCTGGCCAGTATGTTTATAAACAGCTAAGTATAGATGGCAGAGTGCCTCAGGCCCACTCAGCTGCCATGGAAAGCTTTCGTCAACAATCACTGGAATTTATACCAACATAGGTCTGTTCAAAATGTTTGGTGTCGCAATAGGACTTGATCGATGGATTCTACACACGTTGTGATGATCGTAGAAAGACGAATTTTACCTACAGTTGTTGTCGTATCAAAGCTTATGGGATTCAAAATGGTGGGCTGCCGCGGTAGTGATTGAAAATTGGCCATGAGCGTGGAACTATATAGGCATGAGTTCATTTGCCTCGTGCACCTATAAAATCTCTTTTAATAGTGCATACTGTTCTGTATATGCCAACGTACAGTCGTGCCCTATTTAATGACTTAATGCCTACATGTGAGTCCGTAGCGGCAGAAATTTGTTAATTTCCGTAATTCAGCATTATGCGCCTATAATTTGCAGGTGGAAACGTAGGCCTACAGAAGAAGTGCATAGCGTTGTTGCTGGATGAGGAAAGGTACATTTGAAGAGCAGTAGTGTTGATTTAAGTAATGATGCGTTGTCTCGTAGAATATGCAGATGACAGACTGTATTTCATCACCGCTAGAAATAGTCAATGGTAAATTTCACCATGATGGAACTGCGAATGTTTTAGGCCTTCAGATTTTTCCCTGTGGAAAAGGCATAATTTATTACAATTTATGATATTAGAGAGGATGTTCCCTGAGTACTAGTGTATGCACAATGTTTAACCCATGGATAAGGTGTATGCAGTGTAAGGGAGAGCATTTTGTTGTTCTATCAGGGTGACCTCCCCGTGAAAAGCTGGCGCTGTAAGCCTTGTCACGTGACCATCACTTTGGCGCTTGTTTCAAGTCGGGTGAGGTTGTGTTTTCTGTGGCTCCCAGGCTTCGATCGTCTGCCATAAAATTATCAGTCCAAGATGTTTGTTCACAAACGAGGTGAGTGATTTGTTGATGGAATCTAGAAGAGAGCTGGTTATTTTGTTGATTACGTTAACGATCCTGCACAAGATTTATTCGAGCAGCATGGATCTACCCGCAGCTATTTCCCTCCTTCATTTTAACTCTGCATGCCCAATGACTCTTACATTTCTACAAAAATATGTTAAGGTGAAATAAATGAAAATACTTATTTTTTCCAGATGGAAGGAAAGAAAGTGTTATGTTTGACAAGATCACATCTCGGATTCAGAAGCTTTGCTATGGTCTTAACCCGGATTTTGTTGACCCGGTAAGTATTTCCCGGTTTTTTGTTGTGTGATAACAGAAATAGCGGGAAACCAAGCCGTCTAACGTGTTGTTACAAATAAATTTTCCCTTCCGATAATGATAGATATATATACCTCTCAGCCATTTAGACTCGTATGTGCCATATTCATTAGCCTAAGTAAATAATTCGACATACTCATTGTCTTAGTGTTATCGAAAAAATAAAAGTTGACCAGATCAGGTTCATTGCTTGAGTAGACAGTCATGCTACTCGATTTAGACATGATTAGTGATTAATACATGAAAATTATTTCATATTTTTTCCCCCTTATTTTTCTTTTTGATGTTTGATTAGTGTTGAATTAATTTTCAGTTTCTTTGTGGCCTTGACTTTTTGCCTCCTAATTTGATGGTATAGTTATGCTACTGGTGTGAATGTGATTTAAAAAAAAGCAACAAAGAAAACCATATATGGCATCAGAAATACATAGACCAAGGTGTTGCTATTAAGTATATCTGTGTATTTATTATTTCTTTTGTCCTCTTCAACCACAAAGATAGACATTTGTGATATCCTTTGTTTAAACCTATAACACCTCTTCTCTTGATTCACACCATAACATTTTGGAAAACTGATTGCAGGTCACAGAACAATTTTCATTATCATTATTCAGATACATTCTATAATCTCTTGTGACAATTTCTGGGAACAAATGAACTGGTGCGTGTGTGGATGGTGACTAGATGGTTACCAGAGAAATGCACCCAAACTGAACCACAACTGTCTTAGACATTTGTAACTATCAATAATCCAGCAGTGAATTACTTCCCATGTCAGTGTGATATAACATAAGCACTAGAAACTTCAAAAATTGGGATGTTCTTTGATAGCTTGCATAGCATGTTATTGTTATGACATTAATAACTCTATGTGTTCATCAGAATGCTGATCTTTCACTGAAAATGGTTAATAAACATTCCTGTGTAGTTATATCTGTTCATCACCAAGGGTTTAGCCAGCAATACGTCTCCCTGTCTTTGAGACGGGTAAATGTAAAATTTGACACCAAGACTGGCAGATTTGGCCCAGGATGGGGTTGTAGCTGTTAGTGTGTATGAATTCACATAGGCTGAGATAGCAAAGCAGTAAAACATATGGTTTAATATCATGATGTGTACTTGCCTTGTCAATAAATGACTCAAATTGTGGTGTTTCAGGGAGAAACAAAATCAATTTTAGGGGAAAAACAGCATAGATGTAAGCTCAAGGCATGCAATGACCACAAATGCATATTATACAGTGTCCAAATCCCGTTACCTGCTGCGTCACTCTTCACAGACGTTACCTAGGCTCTAGCAATAAACTGGATTCTGTCATATGGAACAGGGGTGGTGTCTTGGCTTTCAGTTGTTGTCCTTGGCAGCCTGCGTTGTATGTTTTATTCAGTTAAAAACAGAACTGGTTAAAAGGAGCTAAATGTATCACAATCTAACATCACTTATGGCACTGCATGTATCCACATACACTCAGTGATTAGACTTATAGTTGTTATAGCATAAATATTATTATATCTAGTAAAAGTATCTGGTAATCTTCAAATCAGCAGAATTTTTTTTTATGTTAAAAAGGTGACATTCGTCGCAACACTGCTAGTTTCGTCCATTGACTTTGAGTCTGGAAATCTGCAGTGATTTTTTTTTTTTTTTTTTAAATTGGATGATGGACCCAGTGTTGCAGTGAATGTCAGAAGTTCTTTCTGTGGTACTATTACATGTATGTCTGAACTATATGCCCATGATATCCTGCCTGATTAGTGTCAGGTCATTCAAGTCAGACAACCTCAATCCTCATTCTAGTGGCATCCAAGAAAAATAAAGCCCGTGCTCTGTAGTTAGTGGAGTTCTACTCCCTTCCCCTCTCAATACACAAAAAATCTTTGAATTTTCCCCACAATCTTTCAGCCTTTCAGCTAAATTTGATAACATGTAATCAAAATTTCTGAAAGTATTGCCACCTGTGCCTTAAATACAAAGAGAGCCTGAAATGAAGTAGAACAGGTTGGCCTATTCTAGTCATTTTCGATAATTGTGTTGTGATGTCTGATTTTATAACATAGGGCTTTTCCAGCTGATTAAGGAAAACAGAAGAAAATGATTTTGAGATAACTACAGGATTGACTCTTATTTTAAAGTCATTATGCATAATTGAGGCATATAAAGACAAAACAATATTGAAGATGTATGATTTATTGTGCCAGCAATGTTCTTGGAAGAGGACTGCAGTTTCTATCGGTAAACGTATGCACCAATGTAAAGATGTATTTTATTGTTTTTCAATATAGGCCGTGATAACATTGAAGGTCATCAGTGGCCTGTACAAAGGAGTGACCACCGTAGAGCTGGACAACCTGGCGGCTGAAACTGCGGCCACGATGACCACCAAACACCCAGACTACGCTGTGCTGGCAGCTCGCATTGCTGTCTCCAACCTACATAAGGAAACCAAGAAATGCTTTAGTGGTAGGTGGCTGTGTGCTGTGCCTTAATGAGCCAAATGAGTATTTCAGGAGTCTTGCAAGTTCATGCAGGCCACATCAGGGAGTATGACAGGGTTTGTACGGATCATGGAAAGTCAATGAATTTAATTGTCTTTTCCAGGCCTAGAAAGTCAATAAATTTAGCCAGCATTCATGGAAAATCGTGGAAAATGACTACTGGAATTTTAATAAGTTTCTAATGAATCACATTTGTGTTTTTTGCTTACAGTTGCTGTCTCTGCATCTTCAACTCCTATCAAAATGGTTTTTGTTGTAGCTGGTGTTGTTGTTATACATGCAATGTAGGCCTACTAGTCGGTGCTCGGAGGATGGAACTGTAAAATGTACGAGTCCATATTTGGTGACTGGCAGAAACAGCAGGGAGCTGTGAAAGTCACTGTCCAGTTGGACTTATGTGGCTGCAAATTTTCTAAAATTTATGACCAGGGTAATGTGTTCATCTGCCTTTAGTGACAAAGGAAAGGTTCCTGAGTAACTAGTTCTGCAATTTATTCAAAAGCATAATCTAGCGCTAAAATTAGTCCGATGTTAATAATGATTCATATTTCCGTTAGGGCTGTAGGCTTCCTGTCGCTTTTACGAAATGAAATGGGGGTCCTCTTTGTTGAATTTCACGTAAAGTAAGTTTTATGGATGTAAAATGTGTTCTGCAAAATCTACTGTTCCAAAGTAAACACGTCTTTACAAACAGAACACAAACATCTTCACGTGAAGCTAGCCTAGTATATCTTAGTAGCGGGCCAATGTTGACCACTGAACTATGTGCATGTTTAATATTTCCAAAAGCGGAATGTAGTTTCAGCCCCTTTATTTTTTAGTAGAAAACTCTGTAGGTTATTTGCTTTCCGCCGCTCAGGAAACTTGCCATGCCCATATTTCAAAATAGCAGAGTTTAGACACTGTTGCTAATCGTATCATGTTCACCATAACTTAACAGCTGGCTACATGAATTCCAATCTGTTCAATTAAGGAAAAGGAAAGAAACTGTCCTCAAAGGTTTGACTGACATGACCAGTGACTGAGTTCATCTGGAGTCAGACATGTCAGTATACTGGTTGGCAGATTTTGCGGCCCCCTGTAGTTTCACACTTTGCTTGATATGCATTCAGTAATCTGGATTAAAGTTACAGACATTTACTGAAAGTGTGCAAATATTAATCCCTTCATAAGGTAGATCTGTGAGAGTGAGTGAAGCATAGCATTTGGTGCTGTGCGCTACTGAGGAAGCCACGCTCATACAGAAGTAATATTACAACATTGTCACACTTGCATTTGAAATCAGACATATATGTAGAGAGAGAGATGCGCACAAGGAAATGTAACCTTTTGATGTGTGTCATTCATTGAAATAATCTTTTCTTATAGTCCGTATCGTCACAATAATAAAAATCTATAACTTAAAGTACTAAATACCATTTTAGAGACATTTACAAGTCATAAAATGTTACTTTGGTCCTAAATAACTTCTGTTCTCTCGGCAAGATATTATTCTACCTTCCATCCAAGTCAAAGTGCTAACAGTAAAAACCTTGAGGCAAAGTATGCAAATTAGTTATAGGAATAGTTTTAGATCATTTTACCACATTGCGAGTGTATTTTATAATTCCTTGAATGAAGTTCAAACCCACCTTATGCTGGTTTGAGAGACTCCATTGCAAAAGTGTAATAGCTGTGCCCTGATCTTGAGTTTCCATTGCAAGCAAATGCCTTGTTTTGTTCCATCATTTGTAAATGCTGACCAATGTAAGTCATAAGTTAATAAATTCGTCAGTGTGACATATAAGGTGAAATGGTTTCCCCTTTGGAGTAGCTATATATATATAGTGGCTTTTGGGTAGGAGGACAGATTGATCATATTTGTGTATATGTTTGGTATTGAGTTGGTCATAGAAATAAACCCAAAGGTCAGTGAAAAAGTCATTGAATTTGATTGCTTCAGTGGGGTACTAACCCTGTATAAATGCGACGTGATTTTATGTTAGTACTGTAGATAAGGCTGACTTTGACATTTCTATCAGATCCAATCTTCTGCCATGTTAGTTTGCGAGAACACCCTGCTTGCTTTCCTTCAAACCTATGTGAACTGGTGAGACTCCCCAAAATTTTTATTGTCGATGTGTGGGCTGTCCCCGTTCATGCCAGACAAGCTGCTGTTGAATTTTATACCAGAGACAGACAATTCAGATATAAGGGGAAATTGAACTGCTCATCGTGTTTGTCGAGAAATTCCATTTTGTGTATTTGGTGGATTCCTTTTTTGTGACAATTTTATGTTGCCATGTATTCTGTAGTTTTCATAACTAATTTGATTTCAACTCACAGAGGTAATGACAGACCTTTACAACTGGATGAATCCAAAGACTGGCCAACACTCGCCCATGATATCTGAAGAAACCTACAAGATCATCATGGATAATGCTGATGTGAGTAGATCAGGTCAAATTCTACGACCAATGCGAAGTTTGGTGCAAAGGTGTTAAAATGTATGAAAGGAAATGCCTTAAAAGTCATGTACTGCCTGTACGATTTTAATCACAACCTAATAACTTGCTAGTATCTTTACACGATCATCCCCGGTTTTACCGCCCCTCTTGGTATTGTCACCCTCGCTCAGTGCCAGCTCAGCAGCGTGGTACAAAAATCCCTACTGCATTTTTCCATGAGCTTCTGCCACCCTGGCTCACCGCCATCCGCCAGGCTCCTTTTCAGAGCAAACAGTACTTTTAACATTGGTTTTACCCTGGTTACACCGCCAGCGTTGACCGCCTGTGTACCATCAAGTGCATCTATTAGTTACCATATAACTGGCTTTTTCATGCAGGCAGTGCAACCATAACTAAGGAGATAGATTCCAGAAAAAAATCCTTGCACCCATAAAATTTCTGTAGAATGATTTAGAGGATTTACCTGTCTTTGTGCTCTGCTGGTTGTCGCTGGACACCCACTGTAACTGGCACCAGAGGTTTCAAAGCCACATAGCAGACGGCAACAGGCAGAGGGCAAACTGTAGGAAATAATCCGGCCTCCTGTGGGTTCATCTATGAAGGGCTTTCTTTGACAATTTATCTGTTTGCCTGGCCACTGTCTTTTGATTGCAACTGGACACCTGTGTTCATTTTGTCTTACCAAATCATGGTAAATGAGGCATTTATGGTTCTAAAAGCCAAGTTGTTCTTCCTAGCCTTGTACATGTTGTTGTTGTTTTACACGCGATAGCTGATGCTAATGGGAAATTTAGAAATCTTTGGTCTCTTGTATGTGATGTATACTGATAGCCAACAATATATTGTGGAAGTGGAAGATACTGGCCATGTTCGTCTTTGTCTAATGTTAGGCTGAAAATTACACCTCTCATTCTTGAGTGTATGTCAAAAACATGTATAGGCCTATAGCCCCTCTTTATACCGTCAGGTTGGTTATGCCGCCAACGAGGCGTTGGTCCCCAAACTGGAGTTATAACCTGGGATGACTGGATTTGTAACTGTGGTTGCTACATGTGTCATATTAATACATTTATCTGTCTCTTTCTTTCAGAAACTGAACTCTGCCATTATCTATGACCGAGATTATAGCTACAATTATTTTGGCTTTAAGGTAAAGTCATGTGAAATCTTATCTAAAATTTGATTGGTTTGATTATAGTGTGTGGGTTTTCCTTCTTGGAGATCATGCAGATAGCCTTTTTGGTATTGAAGTATACTGAAACGTTTAAAACACCATGCGCATGATGTTTAGGACTTTTTTACCATAATTCACATAAATAATTGTAGACTTGCTTTGCAGAAATCCACCAGAAGGTTTTCATGCATATAAGAGCAGATTCTTTTACTTGTGGATTCCATGTTAACATTCACTTTAATGAAGGGAGACACTCACATGTCCATTTTACCATAGGGGATACAGTAGATATGAATTGGAAATATGGGAACATTTGGTCATTTTGAAAGGTTTTTTGTGACTTCTGAAATCTGCTAGGATTCCCATAGTTTTGCTTCAATGGAGTCCTGTATAAGAATCTCTTTGAGGCTCTTTCCGTAGTTGTCAGTACTAAATGCCTCACTGTGCCTTCTGTTGCAGACATTGGAACGGTCCTATCTGTTAAAGATCAACGGAATTGGTGAGTTCTGATTGTACATACATGCCTGTACCTTTAGCAAGACTTAAAGGTTCTTGACAGGACAATCCTTCTGAAGCACCATGGATGCAGGTGTACTCCCAGCAGTTTTGTTTTCTCCACTTCCTGTCAGCTTTATATCAAGTTGAAAATTGCTTGAGAATGGCATTGAACACCACTGTGGGGCCTGTCTGACAAAGCAGTAGCAAACTGAGCTTGGTGTAAACCTCCATGGCAACATAAGGTGAAGATTCATGACCATGGTCAATGCGCTTGGCTCCTCAAAACAGGAAACAGGCTCCTGATGAGGAAATAAGCAAGATAAAATCACACACAAAATTCAGAATGCATAAGTTGTAATTAAGATAAATGTAAGAATTGGTGTGTTCTTGAAATTTGAAATTTTTGTTAAACCTGAAAGAAATAAAATTTACTTAGAAATACCATGATTACTCAGGGTACTATGCAGTTTCCTTGGTTTAATGTGGTTTCTGGCTATGCTAATTGACCTCTTTGTTGGTCCATACACTCCTAATTGTTGCTCAGTAGCTGGTGTGACAACTTCAAGGGTTGTGTGCTGATAGAGTTTGCTGTTGTTGTACAGTGGCTGAACGACCACAACACATGTTGATGAGAGTCTCTGTTGGAGTCCATGGCAATGACATTGAGGATGCTATTGAGGTTGGTTTATTTTGTCCTCTGACATCGGAATTTCTTCATGCCTTTGTAGCCTGGTGTTCAGAATATGTTAAGCATGAACTCATCCCAGTTTTCTTCTTGTAAACTTGATGTCTCTGCTTTGGAATTACTGGATTTCCTAGTATTTACTGTAAACATGATTCATAATAATCGTTCCTTTAAGTCATTATGTTTGAGATCAGTGATCACGTTGGCCAAACTGTGTCGATTATGGAGAGATCAAAGCACCAATTTTCAGTTATAATTCATCTTGTTAGCTTCATTATATTGCATTGGATGCGGCTATTAAGAAAGGTTGCAGATTTAAGATGTGCTTTTATTGTAGACCTACAACATGTTGTCCGAGAAGTGGTTCACACATGCCTCACCCACTTTGTTCAATGCTGGGACAAGAAGACCTCAGCTCTCCAGGTGAGTCAGTTATCTCCCTTTGTACCAGGGGCCGCAATTGAAACAAATTGACTCTTGGGGTTTAACCATTCACTGAATGCATGGCACAACTGTTGAGTCATTTTAAGTGTAGAGATCATACCCCTAGCTAGGCATATTTGGCGTGGTGTTCCGCCAATGAATGCATTAGTTTTTCCTGTAGCCAACACACAATAAAGTGTGAACCTGCGTTTCTGTTCAATAATTAAAACGCATTCATGTGATCAGGTTGAAATTAGCAATAGTATATACAGTCTGCAATTTTGAATTTGAGACATAGAAAGTTTTGTGAGCTTCTACCTGTATTTATACGAGCACACTTGAGCGAAACGGAAAACTGCTATGCCGTAGTTTCTTCTGTTAAAAATTACATAAAGTGGGCAAAGCTACATTCCACTTTTGGAGAGATTACCATGCATTAGTTCAGTGATTAAGCAGTACCACGCTACCTCTGTTGAAAGAGGCTGAGATGTTTGCGCTCAGTCTACAAAGGCAGACTTACTGTCAAACAGTAGATTAATACTCAGGTTATAAACATGTCATGCCTTTATATTAAACTGGCAGTTAAAAAAGCCTTAGGCAGAGTATATTTCGCATCCATAAAACATAGTTTAAAATCGTAGTCCTGACTTTGAACATAACCATTCATTGGTTCTCCTGTCATTTCGTTTTAGTGCGTCATAGAGGTTATACTGTATCTACAGATCTTTAAACGACTATTTCCCTGATAATATGAAATAGATGTTTCATAAGAAAGACAACTGAGATCCAGTAAAACAACACAACTAATTCCCTTCTCAATCTGAAATGTTTATACGGAGTCTTTTCTATTCTGAAAGTTTGAACTGGAATGCTCTCCCTACTACTTTATGATGTGCTTTCTCAATACAGAATTTCCAACAGCTGTATGACAACCAGTATACATGTATCTAAAAGATACCTGCATTATTATATACCTGAATTCTTCAACCTCTTCTAGCACCGCTGAAAACAAAGTTCCAAAACTTTCGTGGAGAAGTGTAGGGTCAAGAGAAATAATTCTCATAGTTTTATGAAGCATATACCTGTGGTGACACATACAAATCATTTATGTCATCTTTTTTACAATAACTATACATTCAGTAACCTTTAATAACAGCGTTAATGATTGAAAAGGTAGAAGATTTTTCTGTAACCTGCCTTGTACATAGTTCATGAAGCTAGCTTAGAAATAGCTATTGTCCATTTTACCACATATTTTTTTGCCTTGTGATATTTTTTGTACATGTATTTCATTCAGCTTTCATTTTAGTTCAACTGATATATTGTGTCAGTGTTAGGACGTGAGTTTTGTGTTAGTACAATGATTTTTTTCGTAGCCTTTCTTGTAAATCACATTGCCTTAAGACACTGTGACCTAGAGAACAATTTTTGAGAAAAAAAGATACAAGAAATATGACTGAACTTTTGTGAAAGTGTCCCCTGAACCCTAAAACATGAATGTCAATAATTTTCTCCTGAGAGATGTGAAATGTCAGATAAGTTATAGGTTAATAGTTGGTTGACAAATCAATCACAGCTTTCTGTTACGTTTGTGTTTTTGCCTTAGCTGCTTCCTCTTGACCATGTCTGACGACAGCATTGAGGGAATCTATGACACGCTCAAACAGTGCGCTCTCGTATCCAAGAGTGCTGGTGGCATCGGACTGAATATTCACAACATCCGTTCCAAAGGCAGTTACATTGCAGGGGTAAGAATAGTGCGAAGACTGTTGGTTCTGCAGCTCTTTTATATATTTTGTGTGTGTCAGTGTTCCAATGTCACTCTGGTTTTTTGTTGTATAAACATTAAAAGCATAAAACCAATATCTTAAAGTTGCTTCAGTATCAAGTGACAATTGCAAAGAGTTCACCTAATAAAAACATGTGATAACTTTTTGTAACGAAGATGGAATTCTACACTGTGCGAAACTGACAGTTATGCAGTTTTCATTGAGTACGATGACCATGTCCAAAAGTACCACATGGTAATAATTGCCCTCTGCTTCTAGCTGATATTTTACATGTAAGATAATAAGTATTGCATTATCCTAAGTGTGTGCATGATTTTCATTTCAGACTAATGGATTATCTAATGGTCTTCTTCCCATGTTGAGGGTTTACAACAACACCGCTCGTTACGTGGACCAGGGAGGTAATAAGGTAGGACTTTCGGTCTACAATTAAATCTTCAGTAATCTCAGAGCTGATTGGAGGACAGTGTCAGACATTTTTATATCGCCTCTACTGAGCACATGCATAGTTTATGTCCTATCGGCTTCCAGTAACAGGGAAGCAATGGTAAACAAAATGTTAGAGATGGTGTCTTTAAAACTACTGCATGCAATGAACTCTGGATTTGCACACATGTAGAGCACAATAACACGAGAGGGACATTCCAGCGGTGATTCCGTGTGAGTGTATTAAATACTGTAAATTACTGAATTCCTCAATTAGTGTACTGTGTATTAGAATCTGTGCTAAGGTGAATGTTAGGGATGGTATCTTAAAAATGCTGCATGTATTGAGCTCAGAGTTCGCACACAATTAGAGCACAGTAACGCAAGGGGGATTTTCCATCAGTCATGCCCTGTGTTCATATTAATTACCGTAAATTACAAATTTCACCCTCAGACGCCCAGTAACAGGGAAAGCAATGTTCAACAAAATGTGTCTTGAAAACAGTACTGCATGTATTGAGCTCAGCCAGTGTTACAGATTCACAAGTTTGTTATACACTTTCAGAAGTATATTGATTTTAATTATCTCTCTCGTCAACATTTATTCATGACTCTCGCCATCTATCCCCTACAGGCGAGCTCTTTGGTAGCCTTGCTACCATATGTAAGTTAAAATCCATCCCACTAAACGAAGTAAAACCCTCAGCTCTAGCACGGGGTGGGATGGTAGCTTCCTCTGCATCAGTACATGTATAAACATTACGCCCAACACAAAAAGGACACTCACTGGGTTTCTAGCCATTTTCTCATTGTGGTTACTACAAGAAGAAGTGTTGGAAAATTGAGTTTTGGACATATTTTATATTGTGTCTTCATTAAATAAGTTGAGTTTCTAATACATTGGTGATAAAAAAATATTGTTTTCTGATTTTTTTCAAATTGAGTTTCTAAAACTAAATTGACACAAAAAGTCATTCGTTTTGGCATACCACAGCCTGCAGTATACAAGGGCTGGTGACCGCGAGGAATTACTTCTGCATTTTGTACTTGTACCCTCCCACAGAGGCCAGGAGCATTTGCTATGTATTTGGAGCCGTGGCATGCGGACATCTTTGATTTCTTGGACTGCAAGAAGAACACGGGTAAGGAGGAGCAAAGGGCCAGAGACCTGTTCTACGCCCTGTGGATCCCCGACCTGTTCATGGAGAGGGTGGAGAAGAACGAGGACTGGACCCTCATGTGCCCACACAGCTGCCCTGGGCTAGCCGACTGCTGGGGCAAGGACTTCAAGGAACTCTACGAAAAGTAAGTTCTTTAGGGCATTGCCTAGTAACATCAGGCATGAGATTTTTCCCTTATTTTGAGAATTTTTTCTTTTTTCATTGTACAAAGTAAAAAAATACACTGATAACATTTTGTCTGTGATGTTAAATGGGGAAATATTGTCACCAGTGTGAATGACTGGCAATCATTCCCATTCAGTTTCAGATTTAATCCGAGAATATCTTTTGCCATGCAATGATAACTCATGTGTACATGCTGAATTACATGAACCATTGATTGTTCTGTTGTATTAGACAAGGGCTGCTTTATTTTATCAGTTTGCTTACAAATTGTCATCGCTGAGGCAGGCATGAACAGTATAACATTTTGCAGATTTTGCCTAAACTACCCTGATTTTTATAAGTTTTGGGACATACTAATACTGTTAAAAGGGAAAAATCAAAATACATTTCTCAGCCACTTTTTAAGGAAAAGTATAGATGTGGATATGTTCATTATGACTCGCCATGTGAGAATAAAGAAACTATTCCTGCCACATGTACATATATATTGTCGAAAAAGGTCAGACTAGTTGTTACAAAATTTAGAAGGATTCGGGTACTATGAACAGGAAAGGTTCTCCATTGCTGGTTGCAGAGGCAGAGGACATGGCATGCTATATTTTCTTGGTTTCCTAGTTTTGAACGTGTGTTTGTTCCTTTCGCTTAGATACGAGAAGGAGGGTAAGGGTAAGAAGACGATCAGGGCTCAGCAGCTGTGGTATGCCATCATTGAGGCTCAAACTGAGACAGGCACACCCTATATGCTCTTCAAGGACTCCTGTAATGGAAAGAGCAACCAACAAAACCTGGGCACCATCAAGTGTAGTAATCTGTGTACAGAGATTGTGGAATACAGTAGTCCAGACGAGGTGAGAAGAACTGGTTTGGAGAAAAGAAACATCATTTTCTGCTGTCACTCTTCAGTGTTTGTATGCACCTAGAAGTGTAACATAATCCAAGAAAGAACAAAGGGTCACATTGCTTTGGTCCAGTTGGTTGAAGGTGGGAAGGAATTTTACAAGCTTCTCATTGGAACAGAGAGCTCATTTTAGGTCTCTAATTAGCCTTATGGACTGCATGATCAGTAATGGCCATTAAATGACCAATATGGGATCAGTTTATTGATTTAATAAGATGCGTGTCTGTGGGGATCATTTTTTTTCTTTCATAATAGACTTTAAAGAATACTAGGCATTGTTTTTTGCATTATAAACTTTATGCATCTTCCATCAGGTTTTCAACACCTGTGAAGGAAAATCCCATATGACAGCTTCCAGTTATTTAAGCTCTAAGGTGTAACAGGAAAACTTGGTTTCAAATTGAGTGACACATATCATATGATGTTGAACTCCTCATATCTATAACTTTTCGTTGTTCTGCAGGTGGCAGTGTGTAACCTGGCTTCCATAGCTCTCAACATGTTCGTCAGACCGGACAAAACCTATGACTTCAAGAAGCTGCAGCAAGTAACCAAAGTCATTGTGAGGAATCTTAACAAGATCATAGACATCAACTACTACCCAGTGCCTGAGGTAAGGGGTTGACTAGATTTGTCTCCTGTCCACTCAGTGTGAGGTCTTCTGATTCCAGAAGACTTCCTGTTATTTTAAGAAGCTGCAGATCGAGTTGTCTCAAGAAAGGCTCCTGATATTACTTACATTAATACAGAAATCATTAAGGATTTAATCACAAACAAATCCCCCTTGTGTACAAAGATTGATTACCAAATGAAAAATCACATAAGAATTCATAAAATTTTTTCACCAACTGAAGTACCGCAGGAGGATTAATTGATGAAAAATTATATGAAGTAATATGTCATTTACTGTAGTCAAAGTTTGTGTGTTGTCTAAATTAAGAGATTAATGTACCGGTCAGGGGGCTGCATTGTCCTCAGTGTAAATGTGAGATCTTTGTAGTAACTTTGTCATGATATTCACATGATAAAAGTTGTAATTGTTCCTGATTTTTTTTCTAGGCCAAAAGGTCTAACATGAGACATAGGCCCATAGGAATTGGTGTGCAAGGGCTTGCCGATGCCTTTATCCTCATGAGATTCCCATTTGAGAGTGAGAAAGCTCAAGAATTAAATAGGCGCATCTTTGAGAATATCTACTTCGCTGCTCTTGAGGCCAGCTGTGAACTTGCTGAGAAATTTGGACCTTATGAGACCTACCCAGGCAGTCCTGTCAGCAAGGGGGTATGTTTACAGGAATTGATTTACAGGAGTTTCTCTGGCCACTTCCTAGAAATATCAGTAAAATGAGTTTTAGACAAATTTCGTATTGAGTTTTTATGAAATAAATCAAGTTTTTGATACATTCATGAGGAAACAATATTTATTTGTCTGATTTCTTCAAATTGGATTTCTTGAAAGAAGTTGACTAGAAAAACTTGTTACCCATTAATGTAGCAACAAAACACACAGCACTTTACAGTGTAAAAGAGATTTGAATACAAAATATTTGAACTAAATCATAAGTTTTAGATTTTTAAAAGTTCTTAGGAAAAAGGAAACCACCAAATATTGACAGCTTACCCCAATGTAAAACCATGGAACAAATGCCTGTATAGAAACTAAAGGAAAATGATAATTTTGTGAAATTAAGCTCAAATATAAGTTCTTGTTGGGATCGATGTTGTAGATTTTACAACATGACATGTGGAATGTAAAGGACACAGACCATGTGGACTGGAAGGGACTGAGGGAGAAGATAGCCAAGTAAGTCTGGTTTGCCTGTGCTCTGGAATCTCGGAACAGTAGCAGGGATGTTTCTAGCCCCTTTCTCCTTGTGCTAACCACTGCAAGAAATATCTCAAAGTTGAAACATCGGTGATGAAAAAATATAGAGTTTTCTGATTTGGCGAAATTGAGTTTCTAAAAAGAAATTGGCTAGAAAAAACCCTGGGCAGGTGATGCTATGAATGTGGACTGGTCCACAAAGACAAAGCTGGATGATCAGGTATCATGATGATTCTGTAGATAGGTGGCAAGCTAAAGAATCCACTGTTACAGCATTTCTCTGCTGTAATGTTATAGTCTGTACAGAGTTACTGAGGTGATACTTCTGATTATGATATTTTGTATGAGAGTACATTTAGGGAAAATGTTCCATGTAATTTTGTGACGTATTTATCTGAAAGTCACTCTTTATGATAGAGAACAAAAACCTTTGCTGGAAAGCAAGTGCATGTCAAGGGCTGTAAAATTGTTTACAGAAGCTCAGATCTGTGGTACTGAGTGAAATGTTAAGTTCTTTAAAATCTATGAAGTTTTCATTAACCAGAACAATTTTACCCAAGAAGAGCAATTTTTATTTGGAAGTAGGGTGAGGTTACCCTCCACAGAGGAATTTTTTTTTTTAGAGAAGACCTTGACAGGCGAGAGTTCATGTGCTTAATTTTTTACAGACATGGTGTGAGAAACAGTTTGTTGTTAGCCCCAATGCCTACGGCGTCCACAGCTCAGATTCTGGGCAATAATGAATCTATTGAGGCCTACACAAGTAACATTTACACACGGAGGGTGTTGTCGGGAGAGTTTCAGGTAAGGGAGACTACTCTGTCGACTATTGTGCATTTCACAAGTCCACTATATTATCATCGTGAGGACAATTCTATCAGTGTACATGTATAACTGAACAGCTGATCATCAAATGTATTCCTGCTAACTGTTTGCTTTGTGAAGTGTTTTTTGAGGTTTGGGGGTTATCTGTCTTTCACCAGTACATTTGTAAGCTGAAATGAACTATGGTCAGGTGTGGAGAAAATCAGAAAGAATTGGTTCTTCCATTAATTTTCCTGATCTCTTCCCATTTGCCCTCATACAGGTTGTCAACCAGCATCTGCTAAAGGACCTTACAGAGCAGGGTCTCTGGAACGATGACTTTAAGAACAAGCTGATAGCTCATGGTGGATCTATACAGGTATGTTTCGAGCTATGCCTACAGGACTGGGCCATCCTTCAAAAACTGTTTGTTGGGTGTAACCCGACCCTGCAAGAAAAAATAGGGAGGGACAGTAGGGAATTCATTTTTTTCTTTATTTTGGCTCTTGGAAGAGAGGGATTTTAAAGAAATCAACTTGAAGAGATAAAAAGCAAAACTTTAATCCAAATAATCCGTTTTTGGAGGGTTGGTGAGGTTACAACAAGCGACCATATTTTTATGGCAAAGATATCCTGTCAAGAAAATTATCTATCTTGTGGAGAGCCTTTTCCAGGTACGAGTAGCAACATTTAGGATGTCATTTTAAGAAAGATTAACTTCAGTTGAATCCCTGTTTTGTTTTTAAATAAGTTAAGTGCTATACACCACCAAGGGAAATAATGGAAGCTAGCGCACCATCACTGGTCACTACACGATGATACAGTTCACTGTTAGAGCACAAGAATGGTATATGGGTAAAGTGTTGCTGGGTATCGGAAATTGGACCATGTATAAGGTGAGCACATAGCCGCTACTGACGTTACATAAATGATGCGGCTCTAGACTTTGGAAAGCCTTTGGCGGTGATTGCAGAGGTTATTTTATGTTAGATAACTAAAAAAAACTCAATTTTCCCAACATGCCACAGTGCCTAGCACCCCCAAATAACAAAAAAATAAACTCTATTTTTTTTTAAAAACTCTTCTGTTTTCTTCAAAATATGCCAAAAACTCAATTTGCACTCTTTCCTCATTGTGGTGAAATCCCTGTCGATACGTGATGTATCGGCTTATTAGTCAACTGCAGAATAGATTTATGCCAGGGTAAGCAGCAGTACCAGCAACCAACCCATAACGTATCATGTTTTGACCCATACTGTTACAACAACCAATACTGCAGTAAAAACAACTGATAATGTTAACAGGTGTGTAGTACTGTTGTAAATTTCTACAGATAATGTAGTAAGCTCTTGTCTAATTCGAGTTGTAGTTAATTATTACCCATGATGTAGTAATATGCAGAAAAGTGTTCAACATATCGGTCAAGAAGTAATAGAACACATTACTACACAGTTGGTATCAGTCACATAAAAAAAGACCTTCGGGATGTACTGACGACCTGTAGTTTGACTTGCACCGTATTATCAAGATGTGGTAAGGGGTTTCAGCAGTGTTCTATATTTAGTGACTCTCACATCAGCAGTATCGCTCTTCAAAATTGACCAATCATCACAGATCTGGGGGATCGATTCTTTACTTCACACTAAGCATCATAACTGAAATACATCTGTCGATTTGTGTTGACAAGATATATGAGATTTGTGTTGTACTTTCTAAATATTTCTTTAATCTTAATATAACAGTATATACAGGGGTAGCTAATAATGAATAAATACTATTCCTGGAGACTAATCCTTTCTCATTTTGCAACAGATAATAGCTAAACCCTTCCTCTTTGCATCCTGTCGTCATTGATCTCATCTTGTGTTTCAGAACATAGACAAGGTTTCCAGTGAACTGAAGGAGCTGTACAAGACCGTGTGGGAGATCTCCCAGAAGACTGTGATCAACATGGCTGCAGACAGGGGCGCTTACATTGACCAGAGTCAGTCGCTCAACATACACATCGCAGAGCCCAACTACGGCAAGCTCACCAGCATGCACTTCTATGCATGGAAAAAGGTGAAAAAAACTTATTTGAGACTATAGTGGTGGAACATGATTTTGATTGAATGGGTGAAATGATTGTGGCAAAATGCAATATTTCGGCTATATATTGTGGAAACCTGTAACAGAAATATCTGGTGGTGGTCAATTTGATAAAACAAATTCCACACATTTTGGTAGTTGGAACATTCCAGCAGATTTCTTTGGATTCATATGTCACAAATAGCTGACCCATAAAAATTGAACCATTTCATCGGTAGACTTGGCTGGAGTTTTACTATATGACACATAGATATTACAATATCCATAAATGACATAATAGTACGAATATCCTTGAGTGCAGTGTAAAACCAATTAAGAAAAGGATCAGTAAATACGATAGCACCATGATCCACTGTAGACAGGGCAAAATTGTATTAGATCTTATCTTCTGAAAAAAAAAAAACGAATTTATAAAGCTTACAGTGACACTTATTTGAGAATTGGGCGTAACGACTTGTAAATGACTAGCTGCTTAAATTTTCTTAAAAAGTAGGGTCACCCATGCACCATAGACAGCCTCGACAGTGCATTCACACTATCATGAGTTACACCCGTTGAAATAAAACTTGTAATCTCTACGTCTGAAACATAGACCCTAACTGAAAATGAGCTTAAAATGGGTCTGGAGATCATTTGATTGGACGAAACTTAAAATGGCAAGAAATTCGTTCAAGTTGCAGTCAGATTGTGTACTCTGTACACAATTAGCAAGTGTGTGAAAAAAACAGATCTAAAATTTGCCAGTTCAAGAAATCAACGCTAGCGATGCACAGATACATAATTTGACTAGATCTTTTCAGTAAAGGATTATGAAATTATAGTTCTAAATTGAGTGCATGCAGTGAACTACTCATTTGGGTGAACAAAATGGTAATATCACAGTGTGAACAAAGACAACAGAGTTGATACTTTTTTAGGAAGGTAATTGAATGGCATTCTTATTCTAAACTTAAAGAGTGAGAGCTTCGGTATAGATTATATCTCCACTCTTTAAACATTATCTTCCAAGTGGCACTTTTGTTCTTCTAGTGCCATACAGTGTTGATCTATTCCATTTGTTCATCTCTCTTCAGGGCTTGAAGACTGGCATGTACTACCTCCGGACCAAGGCTGCCGCTTCAGCCATCCAGTTCACAGTAGACAAATCGAAACTGAAGAAACCAGAAGCCAAAATGACAACAACTGAAGAGAAGAGTGAAGAAAACATGGCAGCCATGGTGTGCTCATTGCAAAACAAGGATGAGTGTCTTATGTGTGGATCGTAGATAAACAGGGGAGATAACCCAGTCAGTCCTATGCAGAAAAGTACCAGAGCGACAGCTTTACACCTGAATTCCCACTGTGTGAAATACATTGTGGGTGCCAACTGTTGTCTTCCAAGTGACATTCAGTTTTCTTGAATATAATGTGCAGCTATGCAAATAGGAAAAAAATGACTCCTTTATATGGGGTATCAACTGTGAAAGTGAAATGTTGAAACAGAATGTCTGCCAGAGGTTAATGCTTTAGTATTTGGGTACTGTAGTAGAAATATCACCTAAACCAGAACTGGAATCATGAGCCAATTTCAATTGTTATACTGTTATATATTTAATTTTGTGTACATATGACCCTGTCTGTTATCGTGCTATTTATCTGCCCCTGACTTTCCTTAACCCATATGCTCATCCAATTTATTTCCCTGTCGCTTATATATTTATCCTTTTAACCCACATATAACTAGAGCAGCAACTGTTCTGGGTATGACTTGAAGTTTTAGCGAAGGTACTGTTGGATTGGAATGGTGTACAGCCTTATAGTTTGTTGCAACTCACAGAGGTTAATGCCTCATACATTCTCCTCATTATCATTCATTATCATATCGTTGTAAGAAGTGACGGGGGGATTTTTCTTGCCCAAAAGTCTTGGAAGAAAAGAAATCTAAACATTCTTGTACATTCGCTCTTGTAGCTATCAAGGTAAACTCAGTTTATGATATTTTAACATTTTATCTAAAATGAAAATATATTTTTTACATGTAAGCATTTTACCCCGTGTTCCTGGTACTAAACAGTGATGTATAAATGGTGAATATATTATCAGAACTGTTGTGTTATTCATCTCTGGACTTAGAAAGTAAAGCCAGATTCGGTATCAGTCTAGCTGCTTTTGTTGTGTATACTACGATACTTGTAATTTGTGTGTCTGTCCACCACATGTGGCAATGTTTGTTAGTAACTTTCCAAAGCTCAGTGGTTTAGCTTTCTGCTTACCTCTATCTTAAACAGCATGACAATATTACGGCTATATATGCAGTGGTGTAACTTAACACTTGCCCGCTTGCTAAATGCAAGTGGAATCGGCATCTGTCATGTAAATCCAGTTTTTCACTTGCCTGGTCTTTGGGTGGGCATTTAAAAAACTAATCCATAATCTGAATTGCACATGTTGAAAATCCGTCTCTTGTGTTAATCTTGTCTCCAAATATTTCTGCAAAATCGCAAACTTAAAGCACTCAGGTCGAGTTGCCTATTCAAATCGCCATTCAGATTGGCTGAATTGCTCGACTCTGTGTGGGATTTCGGTTCTGATCAATAGAAATATATATCAGAGTTGGCAATGGGGACATTAAAGGCCAACAGGTAATGATTGCATTTTCAATCATAACTGGAACTGTTGATTATTTGAAGACATCAGTAATAAACAATATATTTATGGGTCATCCTCTTTTTGGAAAACATCTCTATATTATGACATAAAAATACTCATAAATTAATATTTGGGTGGACTGGGTATTAAAATGATAAATCAACGAAGGACAGGAGTAAATGACAAAACAAATCTGAAGTCAATATATTTTTTGTTCATGAATATGCATGAATGTTGATTTAAACAAGTGCTGCTTTTAATTCATTACAATTTTAATATACGTGTAGAAAAATTTTGAAGACTATTGTTGCATCGTAGAAAGGCAAGTGAAATTTAGTACGGGCAACCAGTGTTTATTGCTAGCTTTCCGTGAGAGCAAGCACTTTAAAAAGTTACACCACTGATCTGTGAAAAATTCTGACGTATATATGACCTTAAACAACACACAAATTGAGTTGTAGATTCATTTTTGTCGTGGGTGAGGTGTTGATCTTTATGCACCCCGAAGGTTTTGCTGAACCGGGTTGGTTGAAGTATTGTTGGCTGTAACGTTTAATAGCGCTCTTTTTTGGTGGCCTGCAGCGATGTTTACTCCATTTTCATCTACTCACCTCTATTGGAGATGTGAAAAAGTACTTCAGTAGTACAGCCTTAAACACCCAAAGTTTCAGTCACTGAACAAGGTGAAAATCGGCCGATGAATACATTGCTGATCGAATCTCTGATTTAATGTAAGTTTCTCTGCTCGGCTCACAAACAGGATGGTGACACATATGTTTAGAATGAAGATAAAGGGTTGTTAGCTGTGATATGGGTTGGTCATACATTGCTTCCACACATTAACCGTTATGAATCGATGCATTTACTGACCCAGATCGTTGACGTTCTGGAATCTTAACTGGAAAGAATGATACAGAGATAAAGTTGTTTTGATAAACAACTCTGAACCACCATACCTTCACATCTAGAAAAGCATATTTTTATGAATTTCTGTATATGTTTAAAATCAAATTTGCATAATGAAATAGGTAAATGTGTGCGGCTTTGTATACACAACACGAAAACATGTGCAATGAGCCGTGCAAACTCACTTCCTTATCAGTACTGTTCGTGGTAAACAACATGAGTTGTACAGAAAGCAATGACCTAGAACAGGTCGTGAATTCATGCAGGTTGTAGGGGGTTTATTTTACTGGTGATTACAACAAATGGTGTTTTGTAACAGCGTTAGTGTCACTTGTGAAAGTATTAAAAAATTGTCAGGTGTAAACTTCCGTTATCCACATTTATAAAATCCAGTGTATGTGCACCCATATTCTCTTAATATACATGTGTCAGAAATTTAATGAACTTATCACGACTTCGGGGCCATAATTACCTCATTCTTTCATATTTTTTTGTTCGGGCGTCACTCGAACATGTATATTACCATTGTCACAGTCATTAATATGCTTTCGCGGGTATGATATCGGTACCCAGTTTTTCATCGTATTAACTATATGGTTTCACGAGGGGCCTCCGTAGTCGAGTGGGGTAGCAGGCTAGCGCGGCGTAATGATCCAGAAGCCTCTCATTCATGGGGTCGCTGTGAGTTCAAGTCCAGTTCATGCTGCCCGATTGTACGTGGGAAGGTCGTTCAGCAACCTGCGAATGGTCGTGGGTTTTCCTCGGGCACTACCCGGTTTCCTCCCATCATAACGAGTCGTGTCACGCCAAGACATAAGGATTGGTCAGTTCGGAACTTTGTAGGCTTTACGACCACATGAAAGGCATAAACCAAGTATATGATTAGTCCGGTGTAGGGGTGCTTGGAAGGTATGTCTGTAGGAGATACTTCGTATGCTGCTCCTGTGATTTATTCATATGTTTGATTGGTGTTCTACACCATAGGCTTACTCACGGATATTTCACCACGGCGGCCAGCATTATGGTGGGAGGAAACCGACGACCATCCGCAGGTTGAAGGCATACCTTCCGTCGTAGGACTTGAGAGGAAGTCAACGTGAGCAGGGCTTGAATTCACAGCGACCGCATTGGTGTGAGGCACCTGAGTCATTACTAGCAACGTTCAGCCATAAGTGTAGAAGAAGCAAACCGTGGACTAGTGCATGGTCCTTGCCTTACAATGGAGGACGCGCGAGGATCGGGCTCAAAACACACTGAGAATTCGCCATGATGTATTGGTTCCCCTGCTGTCACTGTTTATTGGGTGCTGGCGACAAGAGCTCGTGTGGCCGTTTGCGCAATGTGACACTCGTCGAAGATTGACCAATTGTCTTTCAGCAAAAATACATGAATGTGTGAATATCAGTATTTATTATATAGTTCCCATTATAACTTTTTGCTTCGATTAAAAAAAAAAAATTTCTTAGCTGTCGCCAATTTTGCTGGTGTTTGTTACACCCCTTGTTTAGGCCTACAAGTGTATACTAAAAGATATACTAGGGGTTGAATGCAGTTAATGAAACAGCCAGTTTTTGTAGTCGCAGTATCTAAACATGCTTATGAAATAACAGGACTATACGTATAAACAATATTACACCTCGGCCTATACCCCTGACCCACACCCCTCCCTCGCCGTCCCCGTGCCAATTCGCGCTCCCTATCCCTCTCCCACCTACTGCGCTCATTATATTTATACCAAGACTGACCAGCGGTCACCACTTAAAAGGGCGCTATGGGAGACACTTTTATTAATTAAATTTGGCTAATGCATTTCCTTGTTTATCTATTTTTTAATGGAAAAAGCACTGGTCGTTTGGATCAAAAGGAAATACATGCATTACATACACGGGAATAAAGTTAGGCCTATTAAAATTTGATTTTTGAAGTTTTGTGAAAGTGGTTCACTCTTGTGATGCACGTGTATCTTAACGTGCGTTGTGTACAATGTTTATCTACGACATCTGAACACAAATCTTAAAATCGTTTTTCAAGTGTCCATTATGTAACATGCGCATGCGCAAAGAAAACACTTTGAGTCCTGAAAGGCTGTGTAGAACACATGTAACCTAATTGATTGTTCTGGCTTGGTGCGGAAGCTCAGTATATCTCTGTATACACTACGAATACGTGCATCATACAATATCCAAATTCATGGGAAAAACTCAAGCCGTTATATCATTTAAGTAATTTCATTCAAAATGAGATGGGAGTATTGCACGCAATTCCTATCTGGTTCATGTGTGATGTAAGCAATCTGTACCAAAGCTAATAAATCCATAGGTAGACGGCTGGCTTCACGTAATACATTGTACATGTCACGTTATGCAGAAAATTGAGTTGCCATTAGTAACCAAGCGGAATGTTTACATGTATTAAAAAAAACATAGAAAGAGCACGCAATCAACCAAGGCCTGTTTGCGTAACGTAAACGTTTCCTTACCCTAAGGCTGGTATAATAAAGGTATACAAATTGACTGTGGGAACTCATGTCACTTTAATTGTACTCAGCTTTACACTGGTTTTTTCCGTCGACAGGGGTGCATAGTCATACACAGGCGTTATAAGCTGATATCGGAACTTGGGTTACGTTACATAAGCTCGTGATAATTGAGGAGGATATTAAACTGTTCATTTTCCACCAGCAGTTTTCAGATCTGGAGCCGCCGTTGTATATTAAGTGAAATATTCTTGAGCACGGCATGAAACACCAATGGTGAAATAAACCTGTTCTGGAGGTTTTTTGTCAGTTATACAGTGCATTCATCAAAGCTTACTCGGTGCAAATTGAATCCTTACCTTACCTGAAGGGACCTTTCCCTCACGTAATATTGTCTTAAGTTGGTGGTTCTTGCTATTTATGCCATGCTCAACATTTTACATGTGGTTTCAGTGTTGTAGATTTTATTTCAGCTTAGATTAACACTATTTCTATAGCGTTGGTCTTAAGTGACCCTAGAACCACACAATGTTGTCGCAAGTTGCAGATTCATAATTAGTTTGGCTTTCTTACAGTGTCGCGCTGGGACTGATTCCACAAAGCCATTTCTGACTTATTTCAATTGTGAATTTTGTCACAATGCTTAGGATTTGGTTCTGGAAGTTGACTTTCTGACACACTTGTCTTAAGATAACATTAAGGAGATGTTCAAAATTTTAATTTCTTTTGGCCAACAATAATCTCTAAAAATGGTGTTTCAAATTTTGACTTAAGTCAGAAATGGCTTTGTGGAATCGGCACCTGGTGTCAGTCTGAATGGCACCAAGTCAAATAAGAGTGGATTTGGGTGGGGTAATAAGAAAGTCCCACTCTACCCCATCCCAACTGACTGCACTTAAAGACAAGGGTTTCTGCATACCTACCTGTATTCCACCAAACTGTGTAGCTGCCTTGTCAAATATAATCCTGGGGCGTCCATGGCTTAGTCGGTTAGCGCGCTAGCTCAGCGCAATGACCCAGAAGCCTCCCTCCAATGCGGTCGCTGTGAAATCATGCTGGCGAGGGCTCCTCTCCGGACGTAAGTGGGAAGGTCTGCCAGCAATCTGCGGATGCTCGTGCCTCGGGCTCTGTCTGGTTTCTGCCTGGTTTCCTCTCGCCATAATTCTGGTCGCCGTCGTATAAGTGAAATATTGTTGAGTACGGCGTAAAACACCTATCAAATAAATAAATAAATAAATTATAATCCTCTTTCAACCATTGGATTGGACAGGCCTACCCTGGCCAATGTGTCTGGGCCACTCTGCACAGCTAGTTTAAGTGTGGGGGTCAGCCTCATACCTTACTTAACACATCCAACACAGTGACATAACTATACATCTATCCATGTAAGAAACTGGTCAGTGCGGGGTCAAGGATGGTAAAGGGTCCTAATAAGTGATATTCGACTGCCGCTTAAAACATGACAGTTCTCAGTCTGGTGTAACAGATTGAGGAAACTGACGACACAGTAATCTGTCATGTTAGCTTTGTACAAGCTCGTTGTTTCAGTTTGACACGGTTCATACTCCCGAATTATATGAACTCATAGCATGACTCATAAACCTTCTATGTATTAAGGTCTATGTGTCTATCACCTTGACAGTAACCGATGCATTGGAATGTGTTTCGCCGACGCAAAGTGGCAAGCCTTCCCTGGGAACATTTCCGACACATACGCTGGTCGTAACTTGGTGATTGTTGATGAAGGGATTAAACTCTACTCTATCCATCAGTTTTTCGTTCTGCGGGTCCTATGTCAGTAAAAGTAGAATCAAAACTCATTCGGTGCAAATCATCCTTTGACCTCGTCTTAAGTGACCTTTCCAACACATAAACTAATTCGTGATAATTACAGGGGAGATCCAAGTCTATATTTTTCACCAGTTTTCAGCTCTGTGTTTCTTTTATCAGTTACAGTACAATCAAAGGTGATTCGGTGCAAATTATCCTTTTACCTCGTCTTAAGTGACCTTTCCAACACATAAACTAATCTTAACTTTGTGATTATTGATGCATAAATCAAACTCTACATTTCCCACCAGTTTCCAGATATGTAATGTAGGTTCTTGTCAATTATGAATAAAATTAAATAGTATTAAAGGTCACTCGGTGCAAACTGAACTTCGACAATGCCTGAAGGACCTTTGCACGACGTAAACTGATCTTCAGTTGGTGATTCTTTGTTTTACACCATGTTCAGCATTTTACAGACATATATACATACAAATGTAGTTACACAGAGACATAAGTAGATAACGCTTACATATATGCCAAAATTTCGTCCTTAGTAGTAAAACTGCTGGTTGAATGAACAGATGGCCCACACGGACAAAAAGTCAGTCTTTAACAAAGTGTAACAATGTATACGAAATTAAACACAAAGCTGTCTACTTGCTAACAGGTATTTAGCTAATTGCATGAAAGGCTGTAAAGGAAACTTTATAGGGGAATGATTTGTTTGACCTTATGGCATGGACAGACAAGTCACCGAAGAAAATGTAAGGTCTGTATGAGAATAAGTGTAATTATATTTACAATAGATTTTCCCCCATAGTCTCTAACCCTGCGATTAAGATGCACGAGGCTTCTTACAGGTGGCGTGGTAATCCGGACAAGTGCCTCCGAAGTGTTGATGGTAAACAGAAGGTTGCCGGTACCTAAATTTCATACCAGCGTATGACAATAGTGGCCAAAATATGTCCACACAGAATAATCCTTAAGTATACACACAAGGCCAGTGTTTGTCTGTATTAAAGATCGTTACTCGTCATATAGATTTCACTGTATACGAGCATTAAGGCCTGTGAGATTAAGATGTCAAGAGACGCTACTTTAACTGCAGAATTAATTCTATCAGGAAAACTTTGTAACATGAAACATGGCGTCTGGCCTTTACTTTAATGTCCATAAAATGTATTTGAGTTTCAAAAACAGAGGTTGATTTCGCCTTGATTTTCCAAGCGGGATGTTTGGCGTTCCTCACTTTTCAACTGGACAGCTAACTTAATTTTGCGTTAATGGTTATTTATTTATTTATTTATCTATTTATTTATTTATTTGTTAGTTTATTTTTTTGGTAACATTTCACTTCATTACTATAGGTGTAACCTCAAATTAATAACAGAAAAGTTTGTTCCATACATTAGGCTGTGTGTAGGGTATAACGCATCACTTCTAGATACCGACAAAGCTAGAATTAGGCGAAACGAATTAACGAATTAATATGAGCCGCAAAAGGTAAGTTTGTTTAATTGTATTGTTAATACATGGATACATATTTTATAATTCCTGGAAAAGATTTATGCATAGTATTAGCTTGAGTTCATTTCTATGTGTATATATCATACCATTCAGGTATGCGCCATTTCTTATTGCAGTTTTTGTGTAAATACAGTAAATCAGATTATTGTAATCTGGGACTAATACATGTATATGCATTTACATCTACATGTATATGTATATGATTATAAGTCTGTGCAGTCGTTCAAAAGTAAATATAGCGCCACATATTGTTAGATGAAAAGAGGTCATCGGGTGCATATTTACGAATCACTAAACGTACTTCGTGGCACCCTACACCTGGCGCTATTGGCCATGAAAACGGCGAATCAGTGATATTACTGCTTCTCACGACGCAATTTTATACCCCGGCGACCAACATCTTCATGATGTAAAGAGTCTTGTAGTAATTATGATCCGGGGATAAAAGCAGGGCAGTAGGACCTTTATATCGGTGTACAGCATCGTACTGGTTGGTACCCTTTATATCTCCCTTGTTTAGACAGGTGGCCGTTTGAACGGCCAAGTAATTTCACCGGTAACGTTTGCAGGCAACACACCTGGTAAACGTTACACAGACGTCAACTAGACAAACACTCGGTGTGATCTCAAGATCGAGCCTTAGAGCGTCTTGCGAAAACGATCTCAGCTGCAGGTACAAGACATTTTATCCAAGCTTTCAAGTATGGCCGCCGTCAACACCGTGTTTTTACTTGAGCGGCAAAAGTTATTTCCCTTGGTCGTGCTGGGAACTATTTAGCCGAGCGATAAGAGATGTTATTGTGTGGAAATGATGCACATGTTGAGGTAGGAAGAAACAGGTTGTTGTCTTTTATCTTCGGTCGCTGAGGACGAGTCGAGTAAATACATAGCTGTAGTCAGAGATGGAATCCAAGGAGAAAAGGATGGTAGAGCAAATCCGGGACTTCATTTGAGACAGTAAATATAGACTTCTCTGGGGACTTGATTTGCAGGTAGAGCGAGATAAAAACGGAATGCTGACAACAGCATTATGGATTTGGTCCGTTCAGGCTTTCATGAGTTTACTGCCGATACCACTTAAGGATGGGCTGAACAGAAAATGAGATATAGCAAAGAAAACGTTTCTGTCCACAAATGCCTGGATTTTCTGTCAGTGTTGTGGTGGCATTCAACAAATGCTCTTCTCAGCTCTGTAGAATATATGTCTACCATTAGTTTGGACATACACACTAATTAGGGTAAGAATCTCACCAATGCGGTCGTTGTAGGTTCCAGATCATGTTGGCTTCCTCTTCGGCCGTACCTGGGAAGGTTTTGCCAGCAACCTGCGGATGGTCGTGGGTTCCCCCGGATTCTGCCCGGCTCCCTACCACCATAATGCTGGCCGTCATTATATAAGAGAAATATCCTTGAGTACGACGTAAAATGCCAATCAAATAAATAAATAAATAAAAAATGAATGAATAATAAATAAAAAATTAAGGAAGTTTTCACGCCTGGCAGTAGAAGTATAAACGAATATAAATGGTTGCAACACAATATAGGCTACTTTAATTTTATCAGAAGTTGGAATTTCATTGCTTTTTCTCAGCTTTACACCTTTTGACATTAACTGATGGTCAGATGCTCAAATTACTCATCTTTGCAATTAAATAACATAATCACTGTTGTAGATGTACACTTGGTCTGTTACGTTTTTTTCAGAAGTAAAACGTTGTTTTTAAGTTCTACTGACTGGTGGGCTAACTTTGCTGACTTTCTTAATTACACAGTTTGGTTCCTCGATGGCCAAGGGATTTAGCGCGCTAGCACAGCGTAATGATCCAGGTACGTGCCTCTCAAAAAATGCGATCGCTGTGAGTTCAAGCCCAGTTTACGCTGTCTTCCTCTCGTACCCGGGAAGGTCTACCAGCAACCTGCGAATGGTCGTGGGTTTCCTCTGGACTCTGCCTGGTTTCCTCCCATCATAATGCTGGTCTCCGTCATATAAGTGAAATATTCTTGAGTACAGCGTAAAACAACGATCAAACAAGTAAATAAATAAATCCATTATTAAAGAAGTATTGTAATTCTATGTTCCAATTATCGAATTATACATCTATACAAGACAAAAGAAACATTGCGAAATTACTATTGATATGTCTTTTATTGATCGGGTCGTATATACCTGTACATTCTCCGGTATCCACTCATGCGTCATCCCTTCCTACGTGCCAATGTCCATCAATGTCCCCCTCCATGACCTTCACAGATATCTACCTTTTCGATGTCCATTCCCACCCGGCCACTCCCACCCGTCCATTTCCAACCGTCCATTCCCACCCGGCCACTCCCACCAAACCTCTCGATCACTTCCCATCTATCCATCTACTCGCCATGTATTCCCATTCCCGCGTGTTTTATTCTGACCCAGCATTGACATCTTCATCCTTATTAACAGACTTAATTCATTGTTTAGGAAAACACTGCATAGCAGGGAATTTCTACTGACTGGTCTGGTTGTTGTCTTTTTTTTTAAACTTTATTTTAAACAACAATTAATAAATCACTGAATGTTTATGACTTAATGGTGAGTGTGGCATTAAACAAAAATCAATCAATCAGTCAGTTTTACAGTTTAATGTTAGGTTTGTCGTTAAAGATGAGTCAATTTATCGGTGAATTCTATAACGGAAATTTCCAATCCACTCTTGAGGCACAGACTTACGTCTTTGTCGCATGCTTATAGTAGGCCTACTGGATACAAATCGCAATGTATAAGGGCGTGTGAACACTTTCAGTTGGTATCCATGGTGAACAGTTCATATCGGAAAGGGTACAGCCTAATCCTTGACACTCCATTAACACTAACCATCCGATATATACTCCCCCTCCTCCCCCCCCCCCAGTAAAAAGAAGGGCACAGTTAGAAGACTTGTTTACAGAGCGGTAAAACATGATGCAAAAGAAAAGTGTTGGTAATAAAAAAAAGCAAAGTATTTAAATTTTCGCGTGTGTGTGTATATTTTTTATTAAGTGGTGCGCGCGATATCTTCACTAAGTCGTGCTCGAGATAACTGACCAATAGAAAGGTACAATTATCTCGTGAGTGCGACTTAGTAAAGATCTCGTGCGCACGACATAATAAAGACATCGAAAGCACGAAATAATTGTTACGTCGTGCGCAGGACATCTTTGCTAAGCCGCTCGCATGATATAAAAATCAACAACGACAGCTGAAATTCAGCACGTTCCGCAAATAAACAAAATTAAAACAATCAGGTTATCTGTTACATATGTCACAGGACATAATGTACACTGATATAACATTATACAGACGACGAACTTCATCGATAGCAAATATGTTTGTTTTTCTTTCCTTTTTTTATCTCTCTCGTCAAATTTCTGCACAACAGTCCTGACCGGGGGCCACGCGTCGGTCTTGGGGCAAGGAAAAGCGAAGGTTAACTCCAAGGCTTTTTACGGAGAGTTTGTTTATCCGTTAAAGTGTACCGTGTTTGAAGCACAAAGTCTGCCATGCAACTGTCGGTGTTGAATACATATTTTAAAAATTCCTAATTGTGCTAAATTCAATCTCTACCGTCACACGTCGTTCAGTCAACTAATTGCCCCTCGCCCACTGAATCTTCAAACGGCATTATAACTCAGCCTCGTATTTGCCCCAGAATGCCTCTCTTCACTGGAACGGAATTTTATCTCACAAGCTTTTTATTACAGTCAGTGTAAGCCTTGTCCCTCACAAAGATATCAGTTTAACTCACGATCTAATATGCTTCATTAGCACGTGCCTCCAACAAGCTCTTCGTCTATATTATATTTGGATTCAAATTCACAATTTCATATTTGTCGTCAGGATGACCCCCACATCTACTTCAGTATAACTCACAATTTCATATTTGTTGTCAGGATGACCCCCACATCTACTTCAGTATAACTCACAATTTCATATTTGTTGTCAGGATGACCCCCACATCTACTTCAGTATAACTCACAATTTCATATTTGTCGTCAGGATGACCCCCACATCTGCTTCAATATAACTCACAATTTCATATTTGTCGTCAGGATGACCCCCACATCTACTTCAGTATAACTCACAATTTCATATTTGTTGTCAGGATGACCCCCACATCTACTTCAGTATAACTCACAATTTCATATTTGTCGTCAGGATGACCCCCACATCTGCTTCAATATAACTCACAATTTCATATTTGTCGCCAGGAGGACCCCCACATCTACTTCAGTATAACTCACAATTTCATATTTGTTGTCAGGATGACCCCCACATCTACTTCAGTATAACTCACAATTTCATATTTGTCGCCAGGATGACCCCCACATCTGCTTCAATATAACTCACAATTTCATATTTGTCGTCAGGATGACCCCCACATCTGCTTCAATATAACTCACAATTTCATATTTGTCGTCAGGAGGACCCCCACATCTGCTTCAGTATAACTCACAATTTCATATTTCTTGTCAGGATGACCCCCACATCTGCTTCAATATAACTCACAATTTCATATTTGTCGCCAGGAGGACCCCCACATCTACTTCAATATAACTCACAATTTCATATTTGTCGTCAGGATGACCCCCACATCTACTTCAGTATAACTCACAATTTCATATTTGTCGTCAGGATGACCCCCACATCTACTTCAGTATAACTCACAATTTCATATTTGTCGTCAGGATGACCCCCACATCTACTTCAGTATAACTCACAATTTCATATTTGTCGTCAGGAGGACCCCCACATCTACTTCAGTATAACTCACAATTTCATATTTGTTGTCAGGAGGACCCCCACATCTGCTTCAGTATAACTCACAATTTCATATTTGTCGTCAGGATGACCCCCACATCTACTTCAGTATAACTCACAATTTCATATTTGTCGTCAGGATGACCCCCACATCCGCTTCAATATAACTCACAATTTCATATTTGTCGTCAGGATGACCCCCACATCTACTTCAGTATAACTCACAATTTCATATTTGTCGTCAGGATGACCCCCACATCTACTTCAGTATAACTCACAATTTCATATTTGTCGTCAGGAGGACCCCCACATCCGCTTCAGTATAACTCACAATTTCATATTTGTCGCCAGGAGGACCCCCACATCTGCTTCAATATAACTCACAATTTCATATTTGTCGCCAGGGGGACCCCCACATCTACTTCAATATAACTCACAATTTCATATTTGTTGTCAGGATGACCCCCACATCTACTTCAGTATAACTCACAATTTCATATTTGTCGTCAGGATGACCCCCACATCTACTTCAGTATAACTCACAATTTCATATTTGTCGTCAGGATGACCCCCACATCTACTTCAATATAACTCACAATTTCATATTTGTCGCCAGGAGGACCCCCACATCTACTTCAGTATAACTCACAATTTCATATTTGTCGTCAAGATGACCCCCACATCTACTTCAGTATAACTCACAATTTCATATTTGTCGTCAGGATGACCCCCACATCTACTTCAATATAACTCACAATTTCATATTTGTCGTCAGGATGACCCCCACATCTGCTTCAATATAACTCACAATTTCATATTTGTCGCCAGGAGGACCCCCACATCTACTTCAGTATAACTCACAATTTCATATTTGTCGTCAGGATGACCCCCACATCTGCTTCAATATAACTCACAATTTCATATTTGTCGTCAGGATGACCCCCACATCTACTTCAGTATAACTCACAATTTCATATTTGTCGTCAGGATGACCCCCACATCTACTTCAGTATAACTCACAATTTCATATTTGTCGCCAGGATGACCCCCACATCTACTTCAATATAACTCACATCTACGCATTTGTCTTCACGTCGTAAGCCAAATTTTCGCAAACTTGTAATGGAATTTTATTGAAACGAAAAAATTTCAAGTGTTAGAAGTGTAACTTAAAATCAAGTTCGGTAAATGCGGCTTAATCGCACAGATAAAAATGTCATATACGATATTTACGATCTACTTTTAATTTCAGTATAATGCAATATTTCGGGTCGTGTATACAGCCAAAGCGACGGCGAGCGGATGATTGATTTGAAGTCTCTAGTCAAATAAAGGGAATAACCTTTTTTATTTCACACCCCGAATGAAGAATTCGAAATAGCAATACAGAAAACTTTGGGATCGTCATGCTCACAAGACAAAAACAAATTGAATAAGTTCAAGTATGTCGAAAGGTGGAGCACGGAACGTTGATCTTGTCCTCACCCATGCGTATGTATTAAAGTGTGGCCTCCGCCCAGTTTGAGCGACACAGTCATATATATTGGCCTAGTCTCAGAATCAGCAGTCACATCGGCCGTGAAATCCACAGTTATACAGTTTAATTCTTTTTTTTCTGGAGTTTTCCCATTCGTTCCGGAGTAAACTAGTTCTTATCATCCATGGTGTTAGCCAGGGATCATTGCTGGTGCGCTGCTTGTTTGACGGGCGCGGCCAGCAGTATGTACCCCTTAGAGTTACCTCAAGTTTGTGCAACGGGGTGTGTGGCTACTCTGGGATTTGGCAGATCATGCCCAGTTCCGAAACAGGTGTTTTCGGGAGCTTTGTAGATTTTGGAGAAACTTTAATTTGTTGACTAAACGCCACAGATTCAACAAGTACATCTCAACCAATTGATTTTTTTTTTGGAATCGATAATACCCTCGCTAAGACAAAAGAAAGAAAGAAAAAAGCAAAGAAAATGCTTATACGATTTTAGGAGTTGCGTAATTTTTTTCACCTTCTCAAAAGCAGGTGTTGTGCGCTAGGCATTACATCATCAAATGATGCACCATATACATAAGGATAAAAGGATGCAGCGTAACCCTGTGAAGCAGCCAACATGCATCCTTGGGTTATTTTGTCAAGGTTTAGCTCGGCCGCCCACCCCATCCTAAGTATGGAATCGAACTTCACTGACCCACATAAACTAGTGAATTTAACCACTTTAGCCGAAATCCATATTTTTTTCTTCAATATGTGATTTTTTGCAATTCCTGCAGTGAAAAAATATTGTTTTATCCGAACGATTTTTTCTGAATGTGTACATACTTAGATTTTTGTGCATGCTATTGTTTGATATTGACTCTGTCCCGAATACCGCTCGTGCTCGCGTGGTTGGCATAGTTTTGACAGAAAATGTGCCTCATCTTGCGATATGTCACTGTAGTCTGCCACCACCACAGTCCCCTGTCCCAAGGACCGTGGTGTGGATACAGTGTAAGCGGCGATCGTAATTCACGAGGGACGGAGACAGACCAGGGGGCCGCCATGTTCTCATTCCATTTCCATGACAACAATGACATGTGTAAACCATGTGGAGGACCTTATTCCTGACAACTGGGTCTATACCGCTGGTACCATCTTCAGTATGAACTCGAAATTATACTGAGGAACACAAAGGAATGCATTGGTACTCGATCTCCAATTTAACTTCGGACGATCGACACGATACGAAAGACCACAGCATTGAGAATAAAACCAGAGCTTGCCGTGACATTTGGCAAATAGTCACAGGTAACCGGTGAAATACGGTCTCTAGTCAACCTTTCTCAGTTAGGGTTTTATTCTGTTCATGTGAATGCATAAAAAGTAGCAACTTACCCCCCCCTTTTGGCACCTTAGCGTAAGCAGAATCAGGTAAAACAATGCAGCGATTTGTCGATTGCAATTTATTAGAAGTCTCTGCATGGTCTACAGTTACTCAAAATGTTGTTTTATTATCGCGTATAATAAATATTAATAAACAATGCGAAGGGACTAGACCTTGGAGACTCCTTGCAAATACAATACAAAACCAGGACTGTGTACTTTGTAATGAAACATTCAACTCTGAGACACCGAGGACACAGGAACATTGGATCAATATATCGCTTAACGGATTACGTAGACGTCTCTGTATAATTAAAAAAAATCACAAAGAAATTGTCACGTCTTCACGTGACCGAAGAAGGCACTTATGAGAAAATGTTTATCGAACAATATAATCTCCTGGGTGAACACTGGTATTTTCCAGGGTTCAAACCTACAGCATGCCTGTGTGGACTGGCTATGTATGCCCATCATTGTGGGTCATGGAGGTATATAATGTACGAGGGGCAATCAAGCAAAATTAACAAGATACATCCAGAATCTGATTATCGGCCTGTTGTGTGGGAGATCATTTAGTCAGATCTACTTATCTCTGTTGGATAATCTTTTCCTTAAATAAGTCCTAATTCAGCTTTAAGTAAAGTTTCCCTTCGTATTCAGCTGACAAAAATGAATTTTCCAGTCAAATCAATCAAAATAAACAAGAAACATGCAGAATTTGATCATCGGACAGTTATGCGAGTGATAATTTTGTCGGACCTCATTTTCTCTGTTTCTTTTCTTTAAGTATGTCCTAATTCAGCTCAGGGTAAAGCTGTCCTACCTATTCAGCTGATAAACACGTATTTTCCAGTTAAAAACCATCAGACAGTCTTTCTGTCTGTACATCGTGGTCTGTCTTGACGAGACCTACACACAATTCGGGTGAACCATCTGCCATATGCATTGAATTGTCTATGCAGACAGAATATTTGTCAATCCGTCGCTCGCAGTTCCAAACATGGGAAACAGAGCCAGTGTTTCAGACATTAAGTCTCATTCGTGCCCCACATACGCTGACGGGCACGCAATCGTGTCACCCTGTCGGGAATCGCTATCTGCAGAAAAAGAAAAAAAAATTCCAAATTTGTAATGCTTTTAGATTACTCATTTTTGGCACATGCATTCCTACAAGAACACACCAGGCAGGGTTGCCTTGTCTTGTCTAGGAGTATAAATTACGGAATGTGTAACCTTTTATCTTAGCTGTAACTGTATGCAGCTGTGTGTCCACGAACATTCGATGCGTCTCCTCATGTGATTTCTTCACGAAGACAGTTGCTTTTGGGTGTAGAATTCTATCAAGTTACACCGTCAATCTACCTTGGCTAATGTGTTAATGTGAGACATGTTGCATCGCACACAAACAATCGCACCGAGTCGTAGAAACATGTCAGTGTATTCGCGTAATTACCATTTACAGAAAAATTATCGGACGATACCGCAATCGATGTCCTTAGAAACACGTTTTAACAGTAGCCCTAATGGTAATAAACGTAACGGAATATAACATATATACATTAACCTTTGCCTGGGAAACATTGAAGTATCACCATGCCGACAAGCGAGTCGCCTAAAATTCTTTAGAAACCAACTTGATCTCTAATGTTTTGTAAGACATAGACACAGTTAACTTCTGGCTTGATCAGGAAAATAATAATGAGTACTAACTAGCAATATTGTCTGATTGCATGTATGTTTCATTATTAGTAAGATTCTCCATAACCGATGAACTTCAAATCTCGAGCGACGTTGAACCGTAATACAGAAACAATATTTACTTTAACCAATGTTTTATTTATTTATTGGGGTTTTACACCCTACGATAGAATATTTCCATACCAGTGACCAGCATGGCGGTGGAGGAAACCGGGGAAATTTCGCCTGAAGAGCCGTGCTTATACAGTGCTCTGGAAGAAGCTTGTTAAAGGTTAAATGTTCGGCTGTCCAGAGCACATCAGTTTTTCGCATATATAAATGTTACAGAGGGCACAGAACCTGTAACAGACGGTGCTGATCGCTATTCCTCCAACAGACAACAACTATACAGTAGGGTCACTGAGTGCAGATTGTGCACCTGGTAAAAGCATATAGGCCTACTCGGGAATTCCTCCACTGAAATATTTCCAGTCATCTGTGTTCTAGTTTTCGGTCTTTCTCGCATATTTGATCGAGGAAAATAGCCAGCAAACGGAATTGTGAAGTGTGATAAATTCTGTTTTTCACACTTCACAATTCCGGATATGTTCTTCATAGCTCAGTTTAATGGATCGGAGGTATGACCGGACTTTCCACGTAAACATACCTATAAACTCCAGTATGAGCTGCCATAACATAGATTAACAACTGGCTAATGTCCATTCACATTGTAAACAAAACTTATTTACGTCCAAATTTTGCGAAGCCAAAGGTTGACTAAGTACGCCTTCACTTATGCCCCTAAGGGAAATGCTCACATATGATATGTACGTGATTGAGATATTAGCTGTGCAAATGGTCATCTCTATGCCAGTTTAATCGCTGACCGTTGATACTAACAATAACTTTATAAACAAATCAGGTGATAAGTTTGTCTGTCCCCTTCCCGCCACCTTGCCAGCCATGCAGTCAGCCGATTGTCTGCATCTGCAGATTGCAAGGATCGGAAGGATAGGTTATTAAGTCTTTATAACTCAGTTATACACAGAAAGAAAGACAATCTGTAAATAACACCAAAACTGAACGAATCGCTTTTTTACTGATTGGTATTTGTCCACCCACTGGCAACGTGCAGAACTTTCTCACCTGGGCCAGGAGTTCTAGATGGAACACTGCAAAAATATGAAATAATAGCACTGGGTCAATCACAGATCACAGAGATATCTACTCTAATCAACCAAAAGTTACATAAGGGTAGGCAATTTTCATTTGCATCAAAACACATCTTGTACTTTATCAAGGTTACATTTGACGAGTAGGACATAAAAAGAAATTGGCCGCTAAAGAGGAAAGAGAACTAATGTTCGTGGACGGGATAGTGCATTCAAAAGGTCAGTTTACCGCGAATGACCATGTAATGTACCTAACTTCTGGATCGCATCGAGGCCATATATATATATATGACATATTCCACATGTTTTTGATGGTTGAAACTGTCCAGCTCCTAAGCCTATACAGAAAGATATCTTCTGATATGTAGACCCCATACAAAAAAGATTTCAAAAAAAAAATAAAAAAAAAAATAAAAAAAAACTTGGCTCACCATGTTGCGGAAAGAGAAAAAATATTTATTTATTTATTTATTTATTTGGTTGGTGTTTTGCGCCATACTAAAGTCTGTTTCGCTTTTACGACGGCTCTCAACATTATGGTGAGAGGAAACCGGGTAGAGCACGGATGGAAACCCTCGACCATACGCAGGTTACTGGAGGACCTTCCCACGTGTGGCCGGAAACGAAACCAACATGATGAACTGGACTTGAACTCACACTGGTGATAGGCACCTGGACCATCGCGTAGGGTTGGTGCGCTAAACCTCTCGGCCACGGAGGCCCATCTAAACTAATGAAACAATATATATATATATATATATGAAACAATAATGAAACAATATATATATATATATATATATATATATATATGTATATATATATATATATATATATATATATATATTACCTTTCCTTGGTTTTTAATCTGAGGAAGAAATTCGATTAAAGCTCGAAGTTATCGAGCATATGAAACTAATCCCGCGGAAAGTCCTTAATTAAATGTGATAACAAGATGGGTGCCTCAAATATCGCCTTCTCAACGAAAGCTTTGAGTCTCATCTTTAGAATGGGGGAAAATAGGGGACAATACTTCTGTCCCTGTTTTATCTGTAACGCCGGTAATCAAACACGTACCCTGCGCGTTCAAATGCCAATCAGTCGTGTCACCCTGACACATGGCCATAGATAACACAGCAGTTCTGAACGTTCGGGTCGTCAAATCACGGAGTGTGGTAGCTCACGTGGCGGGAGCTAAGCCCCAGTTATGTCGATAATGACAGACATCGCAATGTTACCAAACAGAGAGGACAGGCCCTCGGGACAATCGCCTGTAAGCCTTTATAACCCCGGCCAGGCTTTGTCGAATTACTGACAGTAAATAACTCGGGTAAACATTTAAGCTGCTCGCGGATAACTTCGACAATGACGCGCTCTGTTGCGAAGTTTATGATTTTGTGCAGGGTTATAAACAAAGATAGCCGAAGTTATTAAAGACTAACCCTCTACCGGATATTCGTGCAGTTGAGAGAAGCCGTTGAGGACAAACGGAGCAAGAAAACATTCATTCAGAAAACGATTGCCTCTGTGACGTCATCGGTTTGCGTAGGCCTCTTGCACTGAACCGATGAATAAAAGCCAATCCGTTTCCAAGCAGTCTTTAGTACAAACGCATCACCTGACGGAAGTCAAAGAGATATCTACGTAACAAGTATGTGCAGATCATGTCCGTAATGCCCCATCTATGATTTTGTATTTCCTGTATTGTCCCTTGACAGCAGGGTATAGAAACATGTAGCACGCCCTATGGTCATAAGGACTTCGCGTGCTGGGTGGGGATCATAGTACATATATAAGGAGCTCAACGGCTCAAGCCTTTGAATGTACATAAAGTCCTATGATAAGACGTACATAACAGGTGAGATTTATCAGGTGATAGACAGTGATATCCACGGGACCTGCACGCTCAGTAATTTTCCTCCAATGCATATACCTGGCTACCATAGTACAGGTGAAATTATCTTGAGCGCGAAGTAAAGTCTGAAAAAAGTCTACACTGAAGAGGACTGGGTAGCCAGTGGGTAGACGAGAAAACGAGCTATTTTCTTTAGAACAGATGTCCTTACAAATTCCAAATTACACAGCCCATCGATGAAATTTTAAAATGACGCTTCATAGTATTAATGTGTTTATTTATTTATTTGATCGGTATTTTACTCCGTACTCAAGAATATTTCAGTTATACGACGGCGACCAGCATTGTGGTGGGAGGAAACCGGTGTTTTAACATACGTTATGTTTTAGTGTAGAACTTTTATATGACGCTCCCAATAACGAATGTCAATAATTCAGTTGGAAACATTCGCCTGACGAGACTATGTATATTTAGTGGAACTGATGTAAGATATAGGCCTACCTGAATACCTGACTATTCGTCTTTTGTTACCGCGGTAACGTGATATACCAGTACAAACTGGTGGGAAATGTCACACATGACTAAACACCGACTCGTACACTCAACGTGTAGGACACTATGTAGTTGTTATTGACATACCGATGCATTTGCTCGTCACAGTGCACGATTAGAATACCATAAAAGGTAATGCGAGCAATGTTTGGGGGAGAAAATCGTAGTATTTTCATCATCTAATCGAAGGAATCGCATGACATCTATCTAACTATATATAATCCAAGAAATCCCATGACGTCTCCTATCTAACTATTTATAATGGAAAGAATCTCATGATATCTCCTATCTAATTACACATGATGGAAGAATAGGGAAGTTTCGAGTTCGAATCCTTTTATCGCTAAAGGCAAGAAAAGCCCTCCTGTACCATGTGACCTGTCAGAAATGTTAGGCAACTATTTTTGATTACATTTACTATAACATGGGTGTCTAAGAAGAGTTTTAAAAAAGGTTATTCAGACTAAACGTACGATAGTGAGAATTAAGGAGCTGGAAGGTTTTTTTAAATTTAAAATGCTCCTGATTGAAGGAGAGATCGTTTGTGCCTCATTAACACGGCGAGACAGGTGATCGGTAAACTGAAATCAACAAAATCGCCTCGTGACACAGTTGAACTATTCTTACTTTCTGCAACAAAAGAGTTCGAACTCAAAACTCGTAGGTTTTACGTCGTATTCAACAATTTTTCAGTCACATGACAACAGAGAGTCCTTAGAATGTAGATATGCTTTGTCTCCTTGTGGCAGGGCGAATCCATGCAGCCAAATTGCATTACCCAGTCACATTATACTGACATCGGATTGACGAGTCGTGATTCCTTGTTCTAACCTCTCTGTGGCGAGCCACAAGCGAGGCAACAACATGTACCATTTTTAAAGTCTTTGACCCGATATGACCTGATAACTTCCGACCGCGTGTGGACAGTCTAACCGGAGGAATCTGTATATATGTACACTGTATATGTACAAATATGCCATTTCTTCGATTATCTTCAAAACTTTTCATTCCTTAAACTTTATACTTGCCGCTGTTTATTACTGAAGACCTATGTAGATATTTCTTATGTATATTAGGCAATGATAACGTCACAAATCTCTAGAAGAGGCGCTTTAAAAGGGCTCGATAACAAAGAAGCAGTTTCTGACATATATGTCGTATCTAAGGAATCTTTTCGACGGGTATTGTGCTATAGTTCTATCAGGTACATGATGTGTATGTAGATTTACCGGGGCCTTTGCTCGTCTACTCATCTTAGGCGTCACTGTCCTTGTAGACGCCGGTCCGTTGAGGTCGTGTGTTCGAATCCATCCCCCGTCAAGGTTCGACTGAGGCTTTACGTCAGAAGGTTTAACCCGCACCGGGCAAAGGCGGCAGTTTAATCCAGTTACTATCTTTAAAAAAAGTTATCAGGTCGCCCTAAGGGAGAATGTTTCGGGAGTATGGCGAATAGTAAATCAAAACGTATAAGGTATAATTTACTGTTCTGTATTCGGCTGTAGGGTTGTTTAAGGCATCTATAGCCTAACACATATACAGGTAGGCCTATGTATCTTCAACTTTGTACGCAAAAACCTGTACAGTGTATATTAGCCTTAACCTCTTGTGACGTATTAGGTGTACTATATACAGTTCTGCACCAGTTCAAAGTCGCTTTGTATTGACTCGTAGAAGTGGGTATGGTATTTGCGGTAGGAGTAGAGACAGCTTATCCCTGTTCAAACAAATCTACAACCGCATAATTCATGATGTCAAAATGTATCTATAATAGCTTGTCATGTTTAATTCATACAGTGCGTTCACACAACACAAATATGCGTCATTTTCGTTGCGAAATGTGTACTAGCTGCAGCAGGATTTGACAACAATCGCCCCAAGCGTGGGTAGTCCGATTTAGTTCGCCTTAACTACGACAAATAGCTACCGCCGTTTGGCATACACCGTGGTGAGCGAATTTGCATAACGGTTAGTGCGTTCGCATCAGTAACAGGACATGAAAATCAATAAGCTATTATGGAATAAAACGATATTAAATATCACTTTGTTGAATGATTTATCAACCATCAATGCTCATTGAACGATCCATGCTATAAGTATGTACATAAAACCCAAACGTAGAAACGTGACGCAAACACAAGTAAATGTACACGGGTCTTCAAGAGTTCAACTCCCAGTATCGTCAATTTTATTTATTGCGATATTTTTGTATTTGTAGCTAACATTCATAGGAATTTTCCACGTAATTTTAATAAGTTTTTTTAACATTACGTAATTATACCATGAATGTTCAGAATTTGCGTTCACCTCGTGAATAAGAGATAAATTCTCCAGCATATATCAGTTACACTCACACCTATGCGCTCTAAAGGAACAGCATATATTTAGGGCGGGGGTGGTGGTCGGAATTGTGCAAATGTTCGCCTTGTGGAGTGCATTTTAAATATAAAAAAAATTAGACGTTTTTATCCTGTATTGACTAAAAACTCACAAATATGACATTGTCCGGAGGTGTTTTTTTTTTTTTCGGTGTACTGTTTATGTGGTACGACATGAATATGTCAGAAATTGAGGAGTGTCGTGAGTTTTTAGACACTGTGGTGTCGGAATGCATTCACGTTCACCTCTCAAGTTTTTCCACTGCCTTTGGATTGTATTTTGCCTGGCCATTGTATATATACGTACGCTTCTCTTATCTTAGTTTCTTCAAGCATGTGTATTAAATATTTAAGCCTGTTTACGCTCCCGTGTGCGGTGTGTTGACAAACACCGTAAAAGGCCGCATGCTAAGCTGGCCCTGGGCCAGGTCACGGCACAGTAAACACCTGTGTTTACCACTGTATGGCGGTATACAGGTAACAGAGGCACCGCCCCTGACACGCCGGGTGATGTCACCCCTCGAGGCGACCGACGGCCGACGCGATTCAGCAAGAAGGCATTTGAAAACATCCACATTTTTTATGGGCTCGGCGCCGGCCGACAAGTCTGAGTATAAGTTCATTCGAGGACAAACCATTGGATTTGGAATGTGCTTAACATAATCAATGGGCTGACCTCTATAATACAGAAACGTGACAGTCCATGCTTTCCTTTGTTCAAAACTATATCCATGTACTTACAAATCGGAAAACGCCGGGAAGGACTTGGTGCACTCTCATTCAGTGAACAGGACTTGAATATTGTTAATACAATTTTAGGAGTGATAACGAATGAGAAAAATTGGAGATTTAATATATACATGTGACTCGATCGAAATGCCTGGCCTTTAAGCATTTGACTGAACATAAAACTGATCCGAAGGCATACGCACTTACTATCTCCAATAAAATGTAGAAGAACATAAGACTATACGACTATACCTTATGATGATAAATGTCAACTGTCAGCTTTATACATATAAAATTTCTTAAAATGTTAAGTAAATATCTTGACAATTTTGCATCTGGATGCTTTCCTTTATTTTCTTTCTGGTTTTCTTTCTTTCTGCTTTTTATTTATTTATTTTTTGTGTGTTATTGTTGTCAACGCTTCGACGCACTGCCTGAGGGGAGTCGGTCTCGTAACAGTGTCTTTTCACACAATTAATGATGGATATCAAACACTCGCGAGAAAAATGCTTGTCGTTTTTCGTTAAATGGCATTGTATTTACCAACCAACCAATCAATTTTCTGGCTGTGATCGATTTGAAATGACAGCAAAAAAATGTTGCACTGAATGAAAGGGTTATCATTAAATATCATGGGTATTTGCACACGGTCCCTTCACCCGCCCCCACCCTCAGCTTCCAGAAATATCGCACTTGCTCCGTTAAGGCTGTCTGCAAACGTCTTCAAATCTTTCACGCCGTAATTCTATGCTAAAAATTACGGTATAGCAGCGGAGTTACGCCCAAGCTAAAATGCAGAATGTTTGACGAGTTAGATATGCTTATCAAAGTTCCATATCGGTATATGATATTGCTGAATGCCTTTATAATACGGTTGGCGTGGTTTTGTTTACTACGATCACACATTCTGTGGCTATATACAGCGAGGCCTTTCTAACTTTCCACAAAAACAATAGAAACATCCGTGTGATATAGTTTTATCTAAAACGCCTATGGTGTATAAAGTGATCGGGAAATGCTCACCTAGAAAACTTATTTCCTGTTCCATTATCTTATGGTTATGTGTTCCAAAAATGGGTTTATTTTTTTCCAGACTGGAGGGAGAGAAGAAAAAACAGAACCTCCCCCCCCCCAAAAAAAAGAAAACAAAAAAAAAACAAAACAAAAAATTACCGATTACTTCATTTCCTCGTTGTCAAATCGCTTGCCAGCAGTTCAAAGAGAGCCGGAAGTCGAGGCCTCCCTGTAAATACGACGAAAGTCCCCGAAGAATCTGATGCCCCCACCTCCCGTGATCCTAAGCCAAAGACGGGATTAGCTGACATGATTCTGACTAGACAACAGTGACTTAAAGGCTTTGGCGTATGAAGTTAATTGTGCTCACCCATCAGACGGGTCTAGTAGCATCCCCATACACCTGACCCCTGCGGTTCTGTGGTTTCCTGCTAAGATATCCCGGCAGATTACAAATTAGCGGGGAAACTGATGGCAGCAATACCTGGGATAGCCCTGTCACTGACCTGTCATTTCCTGTATATACACCTTCCCTTTTCTGTAACTCCCCCCTTTTTTTCACTCCCAAAACACTGTACATGGAGTACGTTGATAATAGTTTATATCACCATGAATGTAGTGAGTATTGTACTGGTCTTTACAATAAAACTTATCAATGACAAATGGCCATCCCCTTTCTTCAGTACGACTTCCACTATTTGAAACAAAGCGAATTTTACCAAGGCAACTTCGGCCGTGCGACACAAAAAACAACAAAACAACGCCGCACATCAGAAAGTATCTTACGAAACCACTGCAGGGTGTACTGAAGCAGTGACCGCTGTATTCGAACACAAGACCTCATTCACATCGGTCTGGTGCTAAATTTATTTATTGATTTGATTAGTGTTTTACGCCGTACTCAAGAATATTTCAGTTATACAATGGCGGCCAGCATTATGGTGGGAGGAAACCCACAACCATCCGGAGGTTTCTGGCAGACCTTCCCATCGTACGGCCGGAGAGGAAGTCAGCTTGACCTGGACTTGAACTCAAAGCGACCGCACTGGTGAGAGGCAGCCGGTTTATCACGCCTCGCTGGTGCTTTAACCCCCATCAACTGCTAAAGGTCTTCCGCCTGGCGGCTTGTCCAACTGTTTAAACTATTTCCTCAGATGTTTAAAAATCAGAGTTTTCGACTTTTTTTCACACTCAGTATTTAAAATTTTGTTGTTCGGAATTGTAATTTTCCACATGGCCATGCTATTTTACATTGCAGTAACATTAGCTATGCCCTCCCCTTTACGGCCCTCTGAATAGCATTTATATGTGAAGTAAATGTGCTATTTTAAGACTCAAAGCTCACTGGTTTAAACTCCATCACAATCCCATCCATATATTATATGTATGTATTTAAGTTTATCTTACATAATAACAGATTAAGTTGGAATTGCAATTAGTTTTGTATAGACTGGTTATTTTTGGAGTGTACTGCATGGCCGAGTGGCGTATAGCGCTCCATTAGAGTTGCTGGTTTGAACCCATTCCTCGTTATCCCTGTTCTGTTGCGGCTCTTTTTTATTTTATTTAAGGACGGGTTTGTGCAGGCTGCGGACGAAATTCGAAGAATTGACCGAGCCTTGGCCCGTTTTGTGGTACCTATACAAACCTGCTAATCAGGTAATTAGCGATTGTCATCGAGAGGTGATGTTGCAGCAGGACAGGTTACAGCCATACGGTCAACCGCAGCTCGATCCGATTTACAATGATCTGGGGCACATCAAGCATGTTGCAAATAAATCCGGAATGAAAATATACTCATTAAGCCAGAAAACGAGGTCAGTCCATTTTGATTATGTACTATGTTTGACCTCGTTAACACTTGCCGCTAGCCGGATCGAATTAATACAAAGCTAGGCCTGTATCTAATCGAGAACAGAGCATTGTGTGTGTTGTTGTATCTGGCATGTCATACTGTATCCCATGTTGTAGTATACAGACGAGCAGTCAAGCAGTCCACCATCAGCAGTACGTAGAATTTCATTACAAAAAAACTAACACTTCCAGGGCAAAATAAGAACTTGTCACTTTGATATACTGTACACATATATATAGCTGACATATTTTCGACAAGGGGCTCAGTCCGTTAGCTCGCTATCGCAGCACAATGATCCGAAGCCTCCACCTGCGGTCGCTGTGCGTTCAAGACCAGCTCATGCTGGCTTCCTCTCCGGCCGTACGTGGGAAGGTCTGTCAGCAACCTGCGGATGGTCGTGGGTTTCCTCTGGACTCTGCCGGTTTCCTCCCACCATAATGCTGGCTGCCGTCGTATAAGTGAAATATTCTTGATTACGACATAAAACACCAATCAAATAAATAAATAAATAAATATTCGACATGTGCAAAGCCGTTTTATTAGCAAAGTAATCAGGTTGTTTAGCTTCATATAAAAGGGAATTAGCACTGTTTCAAGTCGTTTACGTTTTTGTGTATATAAAGAAATAAACTAGAACACGAATGATTCTTGAGTTATTCGTGAGGTTTTGATTGATGTTTACGTCATATGCAGTGAACAGTTTGCATGTTGAATTTTGTGAACGTCAGTGAACAGAGGTGTGGTCTTTCGTAACGTATAAGGCCAATACAGCCTACACTGATCCATATGAAGCGAAGAAATGCACACGTAAATCCCTTCTACGGCATTTGCAACAATTTAACCAAATACTTTAAGATATACTGTTCTTGGGATTTTTGAATTTTTGTTCAAAAGACGATGTATCAGCCTTCCTCACCATGTTTTCTCACCATGTTGTGCTCTGTCAGTCTAATCGCACACGGACACGTCTCTATATAGATATGCGCTCTCGTCAGACGTTTCCAGAAAGTATCGTATCGGGTAACAGAATAATACATGACCGAAAGTATGCGTAGCTGATATGTGAACGTGCATTCCCACGCCAGCATCTTGTCCTGGCCTACCACAGGCTACTGTCTGCACATGTTTTACATGTTAATCTGGCAATATCAAATTATTGTTTATGCCCGTTTTGGTTGGAAATGCAGGTTTTTGTCGAATTTATTACGACCGGTTTCTACATGTGCAGAAAAGTGAATCTGAAAGTTAATGTATCTTCTTTAAATTTATTTTAAGTTCAAAACGATGGATTGGGCTATAGATTGCCATTCCCTTTTCTGTGGAGATTTCCACTTCTGTCAAAATAATCACGTGGATTTGAACCCTATAATTGGATAAGGCCATTTACCATTTCGGATGACATTGGCACCGGAAAGGAATTAAATCGCATGTACACTGTATGAGGGATTCACAGCACACGACTTTTGAAATACTTTGTAACTGTAAACTAAACCAGATCAGGCTATAAGATAGATACAAAATTCCATTTTCTTAGGCGACTTATTTTATTTCTTTAGAGAGCAATACAGTATAGACATGTCCTGTATATTAAGACTTTACTAAATGCAAGCTAGCACATTACATTAAAATGTCATAAGAGATTCTCGAGATGTACTGAAAGTTAAATTAACATGCGAGGACATTTCTTCGAGAGAACGACGGCAAACTGTCAAAGTCGTGATTGTTGGTGTTAATTCCATCACCTGGTCAAGTGTCGATTGCACCCCCGTGCTCAGTTCCTCCAGTTAGATTCACTCATGATATGTACAGGGATGAACGCCACAAACTCAGCAGTAAACAACACGGAGGTGTTAATCGTGGCTGTTTAGAAGAGAATGGACGTATGGATGGAGAGATGATGGAGGAGGGGGAGGTGGGGCATGGGGGGGGGGTGACGGGGAGAGCTGCCAATCCAATCCCATCCGTATCATTAGCACCCAGTTTTTATCCGCTTGACATGTGGGTTCACGGGATCACCTGGCTAACTCACACCAGGTGGGAAGACCCGCAGGACTGGTTTTATTGTTTATTCGGGGTTAAATGTGAGTAGCAGCAGATTTGTCTGTGGATTAAAGTAAGGTTGACGATGATAAAAATAGAAATGTCATCAGTTTCAGGGCCTAACACTAGTAACATGGTATACATATGCTGGTGTACCCGACTTTCACTTAATGTTTCAAGGTCAGGCTTAACCATTAATTAATGTATTATACCTACCAGAGTATAGATTTACACTTGTGCATTATTTTTACCTTTCTGCACAGCTTTGTACACAACTCTTTCATTCCTTTTAATAAGTGGCAAGGTCTGCCAGCAAACTACGGATGGTCATGGGTTTCCCCCGGGCTCTGCCCGGTTTCCTCCCACCATAATACTGGCCGTCGTCGTGTAAGTGAAATATTTTTGAGCACGACGTAAAACACAAATCAAACAAATAAATGAATCATTTCAACAACACTTGTCTACCTGATACATTTATCTCAGCGTAAGCATTTACTGTTAATGTTTAGTTCCTCAGTCATTGTTTTTCCTATATAACTGATCAGCTTATTTCCACGTACACTGCATCGGCTCCCTCTGACAATCTAGGTATTATGAACGGGTACTTCTACATGAACATTCGTCTTGTTGCTACTGCTTACACCACATTACATACACTATTTTACTTCTAAAAATATATTCTTATGTTTTATGTGACTTGCGGCACAATTTTTTTAATTATTCATTAAAGTGGCTTTAAAGAAAAACTGAAGTATTGAATCCTGTGGCGCAATGTGTCATCTGTAGGTATATGAGTTGGCACAGTGCTGAACTAAGGCCTACATACCGGCGTATTTCTGACACGGCCATATCAGCTATCACGAACAAACAAACAAACAACTTGCACACAACTCTCGCTACTCGTGTCAAGGGCACGGTATTGTATATCGCTATCTTTGTTAAAATCTGCCCGCTACATAGTCCTTGTTTGTGTTTAATATATCCTCAAGCCGATATAACTGTCTCTCTGAAGGTTGGTTTTCTGAATTGGCGGCGGTTACAGAAATGTAGGTGTATATAGTCATTTTCAAAACTGTACCCGTATATGCTGAATAGCCGACTGCCTGACCCTGTCTCGGTCGTTTCAGGCACTACATTCTCAGCACATTGACCAACAGGGCCGTGTGTTCGAATCCAGCTGTCGTTGTGTTTTAATGCCAGAATGTTTGCATCTGACAAGGGATTTTGGCTCTGTTCTGATACTTCCAGTTGTACGTGTGTCGATATTTTATAAGTAAAATATTCATGGTAAAAAGCAAAATTTAAAGAAGTAAATGGAAATTTTCGTCATCCGACCTGCTGTCAATTAAGAAGGTTGTAAGAACGAAAATCCAGCCTAGAACTGTCGGAGGGTTAACTCTTCATGAAATGTGTACTAAGTAAAACGTTTCTTCAGGAAACCTAGAAAATAAATGCCCTGTGGTCACTCTTGGGATTACTGAATGAAAAAAAAAAAAAGAAAAGAAGAAATTCCGCGACCCAAATGGTGTGTAATAAAGCTTTTGACAGCGCTTCATTTCTAAGACATCCTTCTCGTATCAACTGTATTGTCCTGGTGCCCAAAACATACCAGACATCTTTTTAAAAGGGGTATATGCAAATATAAGGAGTGAGTGGCAATTCTGCCCTAACGAACACAAACCATCAGTGTGGATAGTGTTTTCCGAAGGCGACCCTGTACGGTGCACATCGGAGCGGATCTTCCTGTAGAAAATAACAACAACAACACATCCGGATTGTGTCTGTGCATCTGTCGCACACACATTGCCTGCGGGGTAGTGTCCTCGAGAAGTGTGCTTAGTCGGCCTCGTCCGCAGGTCAACCCGACGGCCCCCAACACCACCCACGGACAGAAGAGGATGGATTAAGGCCAGGGAACAAAAAGGGTAAACCAACACAACCAGGTCGGCGTTGTCACTGGGGTTGACCGCTGCTATGCAGCTAAATCAAATAAATCAATCCGCTGGACCTCCAGTCGCCAAACTAACTGATATAGGCCCTACGGGCGACCAAACTGACGGTTTCGTTAAATATATAAACACAACAACAACACATCCTAAATTACATGCGACAAAAGTTTAATCTTTTCACCTAAATATACACACACATCAACAAATAATTGATTAATCTATATAAGCATTCAACGATATCGCTGTTCATATAGATATGACAATAACAAACACTCTTCGTTTGCTTGGCCACTAAATTTATATCACAGTTTTGAAGTGTAGTGCGTGCATTTAATACTGACATGGACACAAATGGAGTTAAACAGCAGAACAAAATAAGTTACTTATAAATCTGTTAAATCTGCTGCAGACACACATATGCATACCCTTTGACTAGATTTGGTGAGACCGACGCCATCACTAAGGCTCTAACAGTTAAACGGAGAAACACGTCTTTTTGCTTTTAACTTTGAGAAACAGATCTTATTGTAGGATATCTTTGCATTGTTTTTCAGCATCAAGTGCATAGCTCGAAAGAAGAACAAAAGTTTCGCTATGTTCCGAGACATGAACAATCTAGTATAATGTCCATAACTGCGCTCCCAATAGGACATCAACACCATCTATTCGAGTCAACACACAGTTCAGTATTGTCTCATAATAACGGAGTTGTACAGCAACTGTTCTCGCGAAATGGAAACTTCGATGTCACTGTCGTTCTCACCGTATTGAGACTTTGATGCCACTGCAGGATCTCGCCGTGTTGGACTGGATGCAACGGACGTAGATTGTGGAGCCTCGTCCAGCTGAATTTGGGACTGCACAAGCTGTATTTTCACCGCCTGGGAGTCGGTTGCGCCCCGTCAGGACGCCAGTATTTCTCACATGAGCAACAACCACTACGTACAGGCCGACCGGTGGCTCACTCCTCTTCTTCCGACTCAGCCAGGGTTGGCAAGAGACTGGTCCTAGGAATGGAGGGAGACAGATTTGGAGCGATTTGACAACTGGACTTTCTCAAAGAGCTCTGGCTTTGGAAAGCGTTCAACCATTCTTTCAGCTCTTCCAGACCGTCAGTTTGAAATATTAGGCTGTTTCCCTCGCTGATTGTAGAAGACACGTAGAACGTATGCTTGTCCGTGTCTGCTGGGAATACCCGACAGTTTTTCAAATTCACGTAAACCGCCCCGCTGCCATACTTTCTGCTGTCTTTTTGCAACACTGCGTAATGGTCGAAACCATTGCTGTAAATTTTCACGCTTACGGGAATTCGCCAGCGACAAGGCTGACACTGTCCACTTTTAACACTCGCTGTTTTATTCTGCACTATCAAGTGCAAATGTCCCGACTTGATAGCCGGCGTGGTGAGCATGGCAGAAGTGTTCTTGCAACAACAACCCGGTGTCATCTCGCTGAGCTGAGCGCGGGAAAGCGCGTGGGATTTCATCTTTCTGTTCAGATTGGACAATTCGATCGTCACTGAAAAGTCTTTACAGCTGGAGGATCTAGTGGTTAAGTCTACCAAAAATATATCACTTCCAGGAAGCACTGCTAGCTTTTCCACGACAACACAACGAAATCCTTTACCAACAAAGCAGATATTGTGTTTCCTTACCCGGTACGAAGCAAGTATATCTCTTATGGCGTACCGGTGTCCCAAAGACACCGCGCGTGTAAGTCCGATATCTCTAGAGCTAACTTCTTCGGCGTAAACATCAACAGTTGGTCTTCTCACGGATGTACGTATCTCCTGCTGTAACACAGCGCCAGTCGGCTGCTGTTTACCACTTCAGACAAGTAAAACAACACGTTGCCCTGGGAAATGAGACCACAGCATATGTCCCTAGGGCGGTTGATGAACTGTGCCTTGAAAGCCACTCTGAGGACACTTTATATGTAGGCCATGCACTCTGTCTACCTATCTCTTGTTCACTGGCTGCCCGACCGTTACGATCTGATCGAGACGTATCTGATAAATGACTCCTACTCTCAGCGCGCTGCTATTGTAAATAGATTCGTTGCCATGTGGGCTGCTTGCCGCGTGTTTTTATTACAATGTGTCGATTAGCATAGCCCGTGTCACTCCCGTCGCTCGACCGCCCATTAAAAACGCGCCCTGTGAAAACCGGCAAAAATCATGCTCCGCCCCTTTTGCCTAATAAGGCGCATGACGTGTCGATCGGACTCCAAGCCCAAGACTATTTTTAGACGACGTTTATAAAGCAGCTCCGCATGAGATTGAGGTGAACTCTTACTCAGACTTCTACTGCTGTAAAGATATGTCAGAGATTACTTTGTGCAAAACATTTCTCTGGCGTTCTTTACCTGTGTATGCATGAAGGCAGAGCATTCCAACAACATTAAATCACACCAACTAGCATGTTTCTCATTTCTGTCAGAAAATGACCTGTGTGCGAATCTTCGGATGTACAAATGACAACATGACTATTATAGGGGTTTCGCTGGTCATTTCAAGCTGGGTATCGAGCTGATCGTGGCCGAATGATTTAGTCTTGTACGCTAGAGGTGCGGGTTCAATGCCGACTTTGAGCATGGGACTTTTGCATTCCGTTTCTCTCACTGTGGCGCCTGGGCGACAAAAAGTTGTTGACTCCACTCTTGGCTTCGTTTGCTCAATCGAAAGCTCGATAAAAATCACGTATCTTCACATAATTTTATATAGCTTCCAAATCTTTAGGCTATACAGTTTGTCAGTATATTGACAAAGATTGGTGGCTTACCAGGGCAAGGCATATACTTAAAACAAATCTTAGGCTTTTAAGCAACAATTTAATAATTAAAAAACATAATAACATTAATAACCTTCTGGGAAATACGAGGTCTATATCAATCTATTTATCAAGTCGGGAGGAACGCACCAAAGGAAGCCTAATAGTATTTGTATACGAAATTTTACCTCTCCCCTCGACGCCAATGACAAATTTCCCGTCACCCGGTCGGACTTCACATTTCTGCCACTTCCCTCTCCTAGCTCCTGGGGTTTCACGTCCCCCCACCCCACCTACACACAGACACACCGTCACAGAAATTTCTTCCGCCGTTTACTTGGACGATGTCTTGGGGAGATCAGAGATATGAGCGCGATGATGCCGTGCCAGAGGAATGCCTCAACAGGCTGTCGTGTGCCAAATACTGAGCAGGACTTACGTCAGTGCATAATAAATTAATACAGTGTGAAAAATTACATGGAAAATTGAAACACATAACCCCTTTTGACACGTTTATTCGGTGGCTGGTGAATCTGAGTCAAAAATGAAGTTGTCTTCAATTTCCGAGTAATGTTTGTCTCAAATTCATTAGTGGATCGAACGGATATTAATCAAGAGCAAATCATAGCATAGGCTGACGCTAGTTGAACTCGAGCAGCGCTCGGACGAGGAAGTGGTTTCTGAGTCTGTTATCGCTATCAATTAAAACCAAAATCGGAGCGTCGACTTCATTGTTGTGTTCCTGACCCTTATCTGGGTTAATCCTGGCAGTGCATGTACAATATCCAACTAATTTCCCGTCACCACGAAAGCCAATCAATTCATATTTATGAAAATGACAAAAGTAGATCCTACCCAGAACGTGTATTGACCCCCCTACTTGGCTCAGTCGGTTAGCGCGCTAAGCGCAGCGCAATGACCCAGAAGCCTCCCACCAATGTGGTCGCTATGAGTACAAGGCTCTCACAGGGTGCTTCCAAGTAAATAGACCCATCCCCGTCATGCAGGTACGACATACTATCCCTTGAGCACAACTCGTGGTAAATTCATTAACAAACAAACACAGAGGCTGATGTATCAGGAAGAACTAACATCGGGTAGAGTAGTGGCCACGTTTAGCTCACTTTATAGCTCTACTGGTCGATGGAAGATTTAATCTGACTTCAATTAAACTTGAAGTATAAACTACATTATAAGATTGGTGGTATTGATTTTAAGTTTTCATTGTCCATTGTTATACTTCCTGTCTGCCCAGCTTTTGGTAACAGTTTCAAAATGCTTCTTTTGCTTCATAATTGTAATAATTCATAATAATAGTGTACATAATTGGTAGTGTCAATTCTCATTTTCATTTGAACTTCGTCTGTTAGTCTCGATCTTCCTGCACTTTGCGATTGATTTCAATGAAATTAGCTATAAATGGACTTGTAGAGTATATAGGCCCCTATGAACACCAGTATACAGATTTTTGTAACACTTTTGTCACAAGAGCTACTGTTTCCTCAGGCTGTTTAAATGGGTGCGAGGGTGTCCATAAGATACACATATCCTTACATGCACTATTTATTGGCTGTGACTCATTAAGACTCAAAATTATGCAGTCATATGTTCATTGACAGGGTGTGTATGCTTGTGCTCCCTTTCATTGCAATGCGGAGACCCGTTTTATTTATTTATTTATTTGATTGGTGTTTTAACCCGCACGACGGCGGCGAGAATTATGGTGTGGGGCCGGGGGGGGGGGACCCGGGGGAAACCCACGACCATCCGCAGGTTACTGGCAGACCTTCCTACGTAAGGCCGGAGACAAAGCCAGCATGAGCTGGACTTCACCTCACAGCCACCGCACTGGTGGGAGGCTTCTGGGTCATTGTGCTGCGCAAGCGCGCTAACCAACTGAGCCACGCTGGCCCCAGAGGCCCGTTTTACGTAGAGGGTGTAATATTTCGTCAAATGTATAAACTATGCAATCGTGACATATCTCTGCAGGATGTGTCGTCAAGACAGTTACGTTTGATATAAGTTACAACCTGTTTGTTAAAAAACGGGCACGTGGACTTTAAGCAATGTGTTTTCCATGACAAAAGGTTTTGATTTTAAAGTAAAAGACAGCTCATGACTGATGCACTTTTTATTAATACGATTAAAACATTCTCTTTTGAATACAAAAAAACTGTTTGAATTTGTATTAATTCCTTGCTGAATTATCTTCTATTGAAGTGTGGACTGGGGGCCTGAAGGCGCTCATGCTTTAAGCTTATGAGAGACTGACCAATCAGAGAGCTAGGAGATATGAGCTGTTCACAAGCTGTGACGTAAATGTTCTGAGTTGACTGTCAATATAACATGTAATAACATCAAGATAGGAGACTTTTTTTTAGCGTTATATGTTTTAATTATAACTAGTACAGATGTGAAAAACACTGCAAATTATTGCCAGATCACTGTGTTATGACGGTAGTAAGATTCTAGATCATTTCATGTTTTTAATTTACAAATATACTTAATTTTCAACCACAACCCTATCAACTTACTGCAGTATCAGGTTACAAGAGTGTTCCTCGCTTGGAACAATTACGCCACAGCCCAGACAGAATGGCCGCGTTTCATGCAAGTCAATGTAGTGCGTCAAAGGTAGATTTACACTGTCGCAGTGGCTGTTAGAAAAAATACGTTACCGAAATAAACATAATATTGTCCAACCTTTTTGGCAAACTTAACTTAGAACAGGAGCTGTCTTTCACTTTAATGTGTACACACGCATTAACAAGAGTTAATTAAGCCTGTAGGAAACTTCTAATTCCAGAACCCAGCACCGTGATATTTGCCCACATTTGAACTTAAATTTGAACCAGATATTTTCTGCGAACAATATCTAGCAAATCCCCAAAAGCGTTGTCTAGTAATTCGGGTATTTTAAATACATGGAGCCTGCCACAAGAGGTGGTGGGGGTGGTGGGGGTGGTCATATATACAGCTGCAGTGTCACATTTTTCAGTCTTTATGTAGTTAATACCTCGCTTGCTTATTTTTTTTTGTCGACAAAAAAAAAAAAAACAAGAAAAAAAAGAAAAAGAAAAAAGCTTCAAATAATACTGTGTATTCGGTGGCCTTCATTCCTCGGTTTAACCACACATGGCTACAAGATGCTGTTTGTGCGACAGCCGTATGCGACCTGCTTGAACTGGATTACCTACTCTATATTGTTGCCTCTCATATTATCAGAACAGGCTCTGTTCACATCGGCGTATGACTCACAACCTAAACACCCCTGTCAGGGATGAACAATCGCAAAACAGATGCAAGGCCCACTGGCACTGTTATAGGTAAAGAAACTGCAAGCTCAAAAAGGATATCGCTTACATCGCAATCGCGAGAGAAAAGCAACCTCGTGACCGACTGGCAGCCATTTCGCGGCAAGGGGCACCACTCTTAACAAATGCTCAAGTTTCATTTTCTTATTAACTCCTTAAGGTTACACGAGCGCTTTGATTTTCCTTACTATTTATAAAAAATTGTAAATTTGTCAACTTCAATCCCAAAATATAAATCCCTAAACTTTCGCATGGTGGTATGCCATGCCACAATTTGACTGGCAAATTGACCACAATTTTTTTTTGAGCTGTTGCTCCTGGAATTCCCTTTGGCAAAAAGTCTTCAGTTGTAATCGAAGGAGAAATATCTTAGCTTGGTGTAAGACGGCCGTGAAGAAATTTATGGTGTATTTAACAGCCTAGGCTTTCTATGTGGCAGTATTATCCAATCGATGTTCCAGCACTCACCAATTCGGAGCCAAACCTTGGACCCAATTGGTCCAATTGCGCGTGTATAACCTTAAGATCCTTGGTCGATATCTTAGAGAAATATGTATTGAACTACGTACAGTAATAAACGACAAAACAATTAATCACATCCTGAGAGTGTGTGGTTCTGATCACCACCTTGTAATATGGCCTCTATTTGTATCAGAGGTTGTTTGTTACAGTTGCAATCAGACTTTCAATGAAGCTAGTTTGTATAGGGGACGGGGGAACATAAGGGTTATGAACTAGACCACGGGGCACGTTTTCTTCGGCAAGCCTCTCCCCGGGTTCGATGACTTTGACACGCTAGAGTAAATCGGCGTGAACAAATTTGTCAAATGATTGTACAATTTGGCCAGATCTGCACAATGGCATGATCGGAATGGCTGTTCAACAAGCAAAAGCCGGCTCACTTGGCGGGGTAGCCTCTAACGCACAGCCCATCAGACCGAGGAGCCCGTCCAAGATGCTGCCCAGAAATGGGATATAGTTCATGCAATGTGAAATCCCGCTTCTCAAGGTGAATTTACTTCAAAATGGTAGGACCGACATGTTAACACGAGTCTGATAACCCGTAAATCTCACTCTTATGCGTGATTTCTGCTTACATGAATTCCACACCACAGAAATGCTCTGGATAGAGTTTAAACGTCGAAAGTGTCGGCGAGGAAATTGTGAGACTACCCTGAACTGCAGGTTAAGCGGCACGGGTGTGCAATGGATAAACTGGTATTCAAAAGACATTGTAAGGAAAAAAGTGTAGGCCTTCATTGCACCTTTGGCTTCAAAACGGCTACATTCGCATACAGGTATTTGCGGCTGTCCGCGTTACCTGGAACACGGTGCTGTTTTAACACGATAAAACTAAACTGTAGAGAGTCAGATTTATGTAAATGTCGAAATGTGTTGTGTTTGAAAACCGTATCAAGCAGTATCAAAACCGTACCAAAAACGATGCGATTCGAGTCCTCGATGTACTGCTGTAATGCATACACTTCAGCAGTACTTTTCCAGATTGCACAAAATAGTCAGCGCTGATGCAGGAGTAAACAAAAGACTCCACAGTTTAGTTCCAAATTACTTTAAACGGGAAAGGGTCCAGATTGACTGGTGCAGGTACATCGAGTACACAAACTCCGCCATCTCATATGGAATTCCTGGCTACAACAAACTCAGTGAAACACGCTCTTGGCGGTGTGCATGCATCGTGTTCTACACGGGTAAATCATAGCCACGTGGCCCGGTGTCAGTGAAACTGTGACTGAGTGGGGCGTCTGGCGCGTGTTATGTGAGTGGTGTTTTAGTTAGGCAGCACTATAAATATGTCGGCCGTTGGCCTGGTTGCAAGGATACACCTCTGTGATGTGACTGAAATTATACTGAAAAAGCGAACTTAAACCGCAAGTTAACGAAGCGGACTATATACCGTGGCTAAGTAAACCAACCCAGTCAGCCAAAGTCGCTTTTGTCTTATTAAATGTTCCGCCAGACACAAGTTTGTGGGTCTCACTCTTAATCCTACAGAGAGGAATTTTCAAGTATTTCTGCCATTAGCCATTATTATATTAGCCGTTATAGATGGCTGCCACAAACTTATTATTTCCACACAAATGATTTGCAAGCGTTCACGTAATGGGTAGTGCACGTCAGTGCTGAAGATATTCTTACACCTATATTCTGGGGCCTTGCTTTCAGTCAAACCTCACTCCGTTGCAAGCACGTGAAGCTATATACAGACGGAAAGTGTTACGTCACTCAGAGCACAACAGAAGTTAATCGATGCTATACTGTCTTCGCTATTACGGTGGCTGCCATTTTCCCTGGCCATCCTTACAGTGGGAGGCAACCGGGCAGTGCCCGGGGAAACCTACGGCCATCTGCAGGTTGCTGGTGGAACTTCCTAAATAAATGTGTATTTGTCTTTAATCTTGTCAACTTATTTGTAAAATATTTTCATACAAACTGCCCTTGTTTTCTTACAATTCCAGGAAAAGCATGGTGATTAAAATATAAGCATCTCTTCAAGGATTTTTGTAGTCATATGTTGATCTACATGTGAAGCTGACCGCCTCGGCGGCCTAGTGGTAAAAGCGTCGGCCTCGGGGTCGGGATATTCGGGATCGATTTCGGTTGGGTCAAACCAAAAACTTTAGAAATGGTATTTGGCTCGCTTGGCGCTCAGCAGAGAGATATTAGAGCAAGGAACCTGTTCGGGTCGGCCAGATGTCAGTATAATGTGACTGGGTGAGGTGTCATATCTGTTGTCTTCAGTAACGGCAGCACTTTGGAGGCATGGACTCGCCATGCTCCTGGAAGACACAAAATATATACATTCTAAGAACTCCTCGTCTTCATATAACTGAAAAGCTATTGAGTATACAAATAAAACCGAAGCATCTGTACATGCACACACACATAGTTATAACTAACAAAGTGCGTGTGAATTATTGTTGAGTAAGGCATAAAACACCAATCAAATAAATAAATAAATAAATAAACAACATGCGGTCGTCAATAAACAATGGGACACCAATCAGTACACCGAGCATGCATTCTACCGTTGTTTGCACTGGCGTGAAGGTTAGTCTGACACGTCTGTGTGACCTCCGGCTGCTAGCCGGCGATAAACCACAGGAAATAAACATATAGATAAGCAAGAAGCAGCTGCCAAATACCGGCGGCTGAAATTAAAACATGACAGAGGAAACAGACATCTACATTGACTGAAATTAAAGCATGGCAGAAGAAGACATCTACATTCACTGAAATTAACACATTACGAAGGAAACAGACATTTACATTCATTGAATTAACACGGGATGTAGTGGAAACAGACACAATTGCGCACAGTTTATGTTGGAACTGCTGGCTGAGGACGGCTTCTTGTTTTGCGTCAGAGATTTGAATGCTATGGAAAAATTCAGAACTGTATGTTTAAATTGAAATATAAACAGAAAAAAAATCGTGCCATTCCTTGAATCTAGATTATGTCTGGGTTAATTATAGCTGTAGAATAATCCCAAACATGTCAATACCGAAGTCGTAATACCTTAATTTAAGCCGAGCATAATTGTTGACCTTCTTCGAAGTCGATTTTATTGCATTTATTTTTTTATTTCTTTGCAATTCACCTTAAAATTTGAGTTCATAAATCATATTTGACCTCATTAACGGCAATTCTGAAGAGTAACTCGGTCAGGTTCTTCTACGTGCTTGCGTACACAGATTATTTTTTCTCTCACAACCGGCATTTTTTCTTTGCCCGAATAAAAGCACTTAGTATAACACGGGGAATAGCCTTAATGAAAGCCACATTCTTTTCTCTCCGTTAATGATGTTTGTGAACGTTTGGCCGACAGTTGATCAATTATATCACCGCGGTGCGGCCATAAAACGCCCACGTTTTATAAGAAGATTACACGAGGTTTTGTTGTTTTTTCACAGATATTGACATGGCAACGTTTTTATTCTGTATAATTGAGTTGTTATCTGCTTCAAGATCACAGTTCTGTCTTGTGGCAGGTAAACAATTCAACAGGAGGCGAGGGAAAACCTTGAAATGGAAATAAGACGTAAAAATGAAGTAAATATAGTAAAACGACCAAACCAAAGGGAAAAAAGTATTCTGTCTTTTTCAAATGCTCACTTCATCTTTTACATAGTGTATATACTTTCCTTTAATTTCCTTTCAAATCACAGTACACGCCCTATTATTCCCCATGCATACTGTAGTCATTATTTCCTTCAACCAAGTGCCCAAACATTTGTAGCAGTATATAATTGGGTTTAGATATATAAGTACAAATGTGCCTGAAAATATATTTTCAGGACAAATGCACCGAATCATAGCTGGGTGGAACGTACAGTCTGTCTTTGACGTGGAATTTCATTTACACCTATGAGGGAGTAAACAATAGTGTACTTGTTACAAATGATTGTTTACTTGTGCTATAAAATCATCCAATGGGTATCTCGTGTTTATGACCTCGAGGTCTGCGATTCCTGACACCACTGATGATTAAACCTTACTGGCTAACGAAAATTACACCGCACCATATTTCAGACAATTTCAGTTGTGTTTCTGTCATTGTGCATTGCCCTATAAAGGTTATCAGACACAGGTAAGGAACCGTCTTAAATATCTTAGGAAAATACGCTTAATTTCATTTCATTTATTCACCAGAAACGTATATGCAGAAACTCATAATAGATGGGAATACAACCCCATTGGACAAATACGTTGATGTCCAACCTCTTTTTGTATATTTTCTCAAAGAACATTGTCACAAAAAACTTGATGTTTATAAAGCTAAACACTGATATGACTTGAAAAAGATTTTCTCCCGAAGATTTGTGTATGCCTGTTACTGTTGTCAAATTCTTTTCTGGTGACTCGTATAAAAAGCCAGGAAATGCCTGATACACATTATACATACAACTGAGTTGTCATGTCTGGTGTCATGCACTGGCTCTATGCTGTGACTGGGATGGATGTCATATCTGGAGTCGGTAGCTCTAAATATTGTGACGTTGTAAGATGGCGTACTGGTGACAGTAGCCCTATGTCTATAAAGATTGAGAAGCTACGGTAGACTTTTTAGAACATAATAAACAGGCTGACGTCAGTGACGTCACAGATTCTTATTCTTGCTGCAAACCAGTCTGTAACAGTTATATTTTCACACTGAATACAAATACAGGTGTTGTACTACATATATATTCAAGAAATGCGGAAACCTATAGCAATCATAGGATAATTAACAGATAAAGAGAATCTGTGACGTCACTGTGCTTCAGCCTGTTCAATATAGCCCAAAAAGTTCTCCGTAGATCCTTAATTTTTATTTCCACTTGATGTAAATGTGGTGTGTTCTTTTAAGTTAAGAACTCCCATTTCCACCACTCCTCTTTTCAACCATGCAGATCTGGTACAGTGCCTCCACGGTTTGAGTGCAAGCTAATGAATGGACTGTTTGTTGTACCTCACCTGACGTTATATTTCCACACCATCATATACATGCTATTAGCGTTACTTTCCTTCACATGTCTGTTATGTATACCTGAGGCAACGTAGTTAAATCCAACGGATTCCGTTAGACGGATTCCCAACTCACCTGTACCGTAAACGCACCAGGAAACCCTAAGACATTTTTTTCACGTTTTATGAATGTTAATGCCACGTACTTGAAGAACGCGGCCGCGCTACTCTGTCCACGAGTGAACGGTTCTTATATCTGACCTCGCCGAATGAGTTTGATCGCGTTAAAGTCATGACCGCACACACAATGATTTCGGGGCCCCGAGCTGAACCCTGGTTTCAACTCAACCCTAGACAATACCCTCTTTGTTTCTTGTCTGGTTTCCGGCAAGAAGGATCGACTTTCGCGGACCCCAGGGGATTTCTGTGTCAAGTGCAGCAGCGTTAGATATACGAAATGTCTTTACAGCCCTTGGCAAATCAGTAGGGTGTCTTGCAATGTTCGTTATGCACAAGTAGTGTAACTCCGACAAACGAAGGCTTCATCGTCACTCAGTATTTCGGCTTTTATTTTACCGTCATCTTCTGAAGCACGGTGGCAAAATAAGATGCCGAAATACTGATATATCTCCTGATGATGGGAGACAAAATGCCGAAATGTTTTCTTTTCGCTTTTCGGAGTTTATAATACACTACTTGTGTAATGCGCCAAACTGATCAGTAGCACTACGGGATTTTGCAATGCTGATCGCCATCAGCCACCCATTTGTGTTTTGTATTTACATAATATGGTCAGATACCACTCAGGTTATGTCTTAGACTGCGCCTATATGAGCTTACCATGGGTTAACTGTACTAAAGTGATAAAAATATCGCAAAATTCATATAAATGGCTGCGTGTGAAAAGGCATGTGTAAATAAGGTCTCTGATGTATTCTTTGAATTTTCTTTAAGGAGAAAAGGGCAGTTGGGAATAAAATTTCTTAGATACTTAGAAATAATTATTTCGCATACATACATGGGTTTATATTTAACCCAGTGAAAGTTTTCATTAATGCCTATTATGAAAAGTGCTGTTTGGGGACAAATTTGTAAATTTTCAATTGCTGAGACCGTATATAATCTGCGTATTAATTTCCAATTTTGACATAAATTTTAAATTCGTTTTGTGGAATTGCCTCTGAGATTTACGACGAAAGATATAAGACGTTAATAGCATTGATAGCATTGAAACAATATTTAATAAATAGATAATTTAATTTATAGGCTTTCAGTCGTAAGTGTAGAAAAAGGGCACCCGATATGTGAAATTGTGCGTAGTTCATACGTCACATGTGCATCTAACTGCAAACTAACTGTCTCCTTCTTTCTTTCGCCTTAATGAGAGGGCATCTTCCACAGAGTGAAGCATGCAGAAGTTCCTGGTAGAAATCCATATGTACATGCAAATGTGTAAAGCGTATATGTCACATTTGTGTACCTAACCTCTTAAAACTAAAATTTTATAAATAATCTTAATAATGTGAAATCCATTGTTTTGATAAGGAGGAAAGAGGGAAAACATTTATAATGTGAGGTTAACACTTTCTAAAGTGTTAGAAATTGAAAACTTAATATTCTCTTATGTCACATTAACACTTTAAATGTTCCGTTTCGCATTATAAGCCTTAAGAGATACCACTTGCTAACAAGAAGTTAGAAGTTAGTAAAGTAAGTAAATTAATAAGTTAGCACTTACATTTTACAACTTTTGATAAATTGTATCATCTTAACACTTACAAAACGTTGACATTTAACCTTTGTGTTTTCAGAGTCTAGGTCATTCATTGTAATTGCTAGAGCAATATTCATACATGTATACGACTGACGAGCATTTCTCTTAGTGTGTATACTATATACACGGTAAATACGGCTTTCATTTTCGTAAGTATGCAAACTAACGGCTGATTAAAGTGATCGATAATATCACATAATGAATAGTTACCTGCAATTCTCTGAGAAATGCTTATACTTTTTATGGCATAGTTATCCATTCGTCATGAAGACAGTATACTTGAAAAATCCCGTTTAATCTATTGTAACCTTGTCCCGCAGTCCCTCGCCTACACTATAGGGAAGCCGAATCATCAAAAATCCGGCCTTTCATCATTAGTCTCTTAGATATCCAGCTATAGTCTTCATGCGGTCATTAAATATGAAAATACCGCCTTATTATACGTATAGTCATATTACCTGGAATTGAAAAAAAATTATGTATTTCTAGTACATGAATATGGTATTTTTCAAAGGGTTTTTTTTGGTCACAAATTTCAATTATTAATCTTGGCCACAATATGGCTGAAATATTGCCGAAGTGGCGTTAAGGCATAATATTCATTCATTTAATTGTTAATGTAAGCCGTTTATGTTTGTGTGATTAATAAAATATCCGTAAAAGTTTGCACAAGTGGTAAATGTTCATGGTACAAACTCAAAGCCCGCTGTGACAAGAACTATACAGAGAATCTCCGCAGTAAATGTAGTTGGGATGTTCAAAATCATTAGGCCTCTAGTAGGTCTCGTGATAACTGTATGCAGTAAACTTATGCATGCGATGACCACCAATGTTTGTTGCAGATTAAAAAGCTAATATAGAAAATTATTTGTCATTTCGCATATGTACATGGGTTTATATTTCACCCAGTAATTGAAATTAATGCCTATTATAACAAGTGCTGTTTGGGGACAAATTTGTAAATTTTCAATTGCTGAGACCGTGTATAATCTGCATATTAATTTCCAATTGTGACATAAATTTTAAATTCGTTTTGTGGAATTGCCTCTGAGATTTACGGCGAAAGATATAAGGCGTTAAAAGACAGCATTGAAACAATATTTAATAAATAGATAATTTAATTTATAGGCTTTCAGTCGTAAGTGTAAAAAAAAGGTAACCTATATGTGACACTGTGCGTAATTGGTATTTCACATGTATATCTATCTACAAAGTAACTGTGTCCATCTTTCTTTCGCTTTAATGAGAAGGAATCTTCCACAGAGTGAAGCATGCAGAAATTCCTTGTAGGACAATCACGTTATTGAGTCAGGTGGTACGAACACACGCGGCTGAACGTGCTTTAGGGGATTGGATTTGTGAAATCAAACCGAGAGATAATCTTTGTAAACAGGAGATTTTAATGGCAATGCCTTCTGAGACATAAACAAATAAGAAATCTGCCTTTGGGATAATTATTTTTGGAGATGGATGGATAAGGGCTTAGAGAGCCAGTTTAAATTAGCCTGTAACAGAACTGTTGACCCTCTCAAGGAGATGACCACTGGAAACTTGAAAAAGTTCGGGACAACGTTTCAAAATATCAGTATGTGATGTTTGGTCTCAAGGAAAAGTCAGTATTGTTAAAGTCATCAGTTTATGCTTCCGGTTAGTGACAATTTCAAGGTGTTTTCGATGAAAACCTCAGAGAGCCAATGCCGATATCTTAAGGCGTTTCTCGACAAAGTGCTCGGAGATATGCGGTTTCATCAGACCTCAGATGGGATAGTAATTTTCTTTAACCTAGCCCATCAAACACTATTTCACGTAAGGTTTGTCATTATTAGTTCTTCCTTTTAACAATGCCGAAAAAAATTCAAAACAAACATTACCATTAACTTCTTCTGATATGTAGACCACGCTATTTCAAATAAAATTTGAAATTTTCAAGTGAAAGAGGCCTACCGGATTCTATAATAAATTCGCCCACCTATAGGATGACATAAAATTTTTTGTTGTGAAGTTCTATTAATTTCTTATCAGCAAAAAACTTAGGTGCTGGCTTCAAAAGTACCATTTTAAGGCGTTTATGTGCTTTTCAATGTGTAATTTATACATGCCAAACTTTAGGTGAAATTAATCCTACATGAATTCCACTGTCGCTCCGATATTTGGATGTCGCTATGCCAGTGGAGTCACACAACCTTCCATTTAATTTCGTGGGAGAAGTGCCACAGTTCTGCCGCCTCGCAACTCAGCCACTTATCTTATGTCTCCTACTAAAGTAGAGACATTCGCAAACATGCACGCTACAATTTCAGCGGTCTCACTTTCATTATTTAGGAGCTAATCGGCACAGAAGATCATCGCCGCGTGTTAAAACAAAAAGGGCGCCATGTTTCATGGCTACGCGCTATAAACGAAAGTGCCATCATAAACATGGCATCCTTTTTGTTTTAACACGGAGCGGTAAGCCTCTGAGCCGGTTAGCCCCTTAAAAATGAATGTGAGACCGCTGAAATTGTAGCGTGCATGTTTGCGAATGTCTCTACTTTAGTAAGAGACATAAGATAAGTGGCTGAGTTGCGAGGCGGCAGAACTGTGGCACTTCTCCCAGAAAATTAAATGGAAGGTTGTATGACTCCATTGGTATGGCGACATCCAAATATCGGAGCGACATTGGAGTTCATGTAGGGCTAAGCTGAAATATAGACTTGTTCAAGTATTTCTGTGAACATGTGTATGAAGAGTAGCTCTTTCTTCCGTTATATATAAAGATGATGACTAAAATATTTGGTTTTGATGTGTCAATTGAAACTAGATAGTTTACTTTGTAAAAAACGAAACAAATTTAGTAGGTACTATGTTGTAATTTATGTTGCGATTCAAGTTGTCTCCACACTTCAGGATATTACACATACTACACGACTATGGCTAGGGGCTCAGAAAACCCAGTTCCCCAAAAGCACAGGCGAAACAGAGAGAACTGGATTAGAGGAATGTACTTTTTGGTCAAGAGCCTCAAAGGACGAAGAGGACGACGTTTTATCCGATGAATTAACGCAGGACCTCCAAGAAAGCGAGTGCCGACACAGCGACTACGTTAGAAAACTTGTCACCAGCGAGTTGTCTCCCTTTATGTTGTTTTCTGTTAAGTATATACATTAGGTTGTTTCAATGTATGAAGGTGAATCAGTGATGATATTAACATTCGCTTATTCGATTATTATTTTTAGGTCGTACTCAAGACCACATTTGATTTAAATGATATAAGTCAGGTTTTTGGATGGAAAATACCAGTGCACCTCACCAAACACCTTACAAACCTCCGGTCTTTCACTCTACCTTCATGAAGAGAGGCTATGTATCCCACTTAGGTCATAGAGCTGAAATAAATATTATTATTATTATTATTATTAACGCAACAGGCGAGCCGACGAGAGCACGTGGCCCCGCTGAACAAGGACGACTGTTGCCCCTCGAAAGAATGGAGGTATATAGATACTCATTCCACACTCCACGATCGTTTTCCCCTACAGCTCAGAAATAGACTGATTGATTGATTTATTTATTTGACTGATTGTTGTTTAATACTCAGCAAGCGCAGTGCAAACAAGACGGACTTGTTTTAGTTCGTTATATTTCGTTTGCATCTAGTTTTGCTAAACACCTGTTAATGGTCATTTCACCAAGGTTGACACGACTGTATGTACGATACGATAATTTTTGTCATATACCTATGGCCGTTACCCTCATGATACAGAGGCATCCTATATTATTCCGTATAGATTGGTTCGTATATGCATCCTCTGAAAACATGGACTACTTTCAACGTTTGTGAGGTTTGACGATTGGTGTTATACGGTTGGCGATTCGAAAGGGGCTTTTCATTATTTATACTGCGTAAAATTATGCCCACATTACGACTGGCATTAGACCCATAGCAATCACACTAAACATAAACATACATTGTCCTCTACCTAATTAGTATTATGAATTTGCAATTCGATGATAAGGGGCGTTGTAAAGCAATAATGACCCGAATCGCCTTTTTTAACGAATCGTCAGATGAATAACATGCTGGAATTTGAATCACGCGATGGCTCACAGCAACAATGCAACAAGTACTAGACCCATCATATTCACACCAAATATACACCACGCCATCCTCTATCACGTTAATGTAATAATTCCAGAGGTCGACCGTAGGGGGCACTGTCATACATTATCCAGTTTGAATGACCTGCTGGCGAAAAATTCGCCTACAAATCACACCAGACTCCAAAGTCACACCATGTGCTTGTCTAGCCATGGTCTATCACCAGCCACAATATTGTTACTTTCGACCGACAGGGGGCGCTTTTAACGAATTTCCGGATGAATAGCCTGCTTCGATTTGAATCGCATAATGGCTCAGAACAACAATACAACAAGCACTAGACCCATCATATTTAGACCAAATATACATCATGTCATCCTCAATCAGGTGAATGTAATAATTCCAGACTTCGTTGATAGGGGGCGCTGTCATACACGTATACTATCCAGTTTGAATCGCCTGCTGGCGAAAAACTCGCCTACATATCACACCGGAAACAAAGCCAAACCATGCATTTGCCACGATTTATCACCAGCCACAAAATTTCCATTTTCGCCCGACAGGAAGCACTTTTCAGCCATCGCCCAATGAATAGCCTGCTGAAATTTGAATCGCCTCATGGCTCACAACAAAAGTACAGCAAGCACTACACCTATCAGATTCACACCAAAGATACATTATGTCATCCTCCATCAAGTGAATGTAATAATTCCAAGGTTCTGTCAGGGGGTGCTGTCATACACTTTCTCTTTTCAATCGACTGCTGACCTATAAATCACCTACAAATCACACCAGACTCATCAAAGTCAAACCATGTGCTTATCTGGCCACGGTCTATTACCAGCCACACCAGCCACAAGATGTGAAGAAAACATGTTTAATATTTTCATTTTAACATGAGAAACGACAAGCTCTCTCTACAAAGGAACCCCCAATCTTTTGGCCTATTTTGGGCTTCAGTCAAATATGGTTCCCATTCACACAACGGCGGTATGAGTTTTCAATTTAAAGTTCAGTGTTCGGTGAAAATATGGCTGACCTTCTTTGTGAAAATCCTTAAAATTTTTCTCAAAAGCAAGCCATGCACACGGTCACCGGGATAAATGTTCATTCACAGGACATGCTGATAAATTTAATCGGCTAGCTGACCTCGTTTCATTCAAGGTCAGTGTGAAATTAATCCAAACAGTACGGTTTTCATGAATCCACCGTCCATTGCTTTTCAGTGGTATGACGGCGGTATCACCAGAAATAACACTGGTATAACCTGTGATTCCAGTTACATACAATTGTACACATCACCACGTTTTCTAGAGGCTGCTTACCGCGACATAAAATGACGAACGAAGTTTAAACTTCGTTTCAATTCTAATCCCACCGCATTAGACACGCACGTCACCTAAGAACTTGTCGCCTCCGCAACAGGAAAGCAATTTTCTATCTTACAATTTTTTCGAGCTTCCAGTGATCAGGTTTTGATATCAGCACGATTTCAATGTCACGTCACTTGAATTTGGTGAAAAAAATTAAACTTTTACTGAAAGCAAGCTATTTTAAATGTCACTTGACTTGGATTTGGTGCGCACAGTTTGAAGAGCATTGGGCCTGGTTCCAAAAATGTCATTTTGATTTACAGTTCTGTTAACACTGATTTTTTTGTCCTCATCGATTAAGAAGAGAAGAATAACAAAAGAACAACATCGTAAGAATTGTTGGAACAGGATACAACAACGTAACTTTTTTTATTAAAACTGAATGCTACACCTACTTTAGACGAAACAAAATTACGTGTTGGTAGAAATAGATGCGTTTAAATAAGAAAAATTAGCCAAAATAAACTGTGACATAAAGACTATCAAAGGCCGACCAGTGAAAGAGAACATGCATAAAATTGCCTAGGGCAGTGACGATGTTACTATTGCTTTTACGGTTTCCAACTCATTCTCTTCACAACGCAGGCACCTCTCTTGTACACTTGCTTACATCACTGACACCAGAATTATACAGAAAATCTTGTCACAGGGTTCACCGAGTTGAGACAGGAAGTGATGTCTCAAAAAGCAAAAACTCTGTCTCAACCTTTTTCCATTAATACTTTCATATTCATATCCATATTCATTCTCTTTATCTAAAATACGCACAACATTATTCCATCAAACCCCTGAAACAATTTTAGTAATGAATGCTGATTATACAGGCACATCCATGTAGGTCCGCGTAAGGGCATGCGTGGTGAAACTAGGCCCCGTCATGTTTACGTTCGTCACACGGGCTCCAAAGGTTACATGTACATGTATATGAATAAAAATAACTTTGAAGGAAGAAAACAAATTGCCATGTTAAAAAACAAACTATATTACTGTAGTACAGTTTTTTGTGTGAAGTTATTCCTTTATGTATTTCATTGGTATGAGCTGATAAAACTGATTGACTGACTGATTGGTGTTTAATGCTGACTCAAGAATTTTATCAGTTATATGTCGGAAGTTTGGTTTGTGGGTGCATGGACGAAATTAAAGTGCCCGTATAACACCAACGGCCTTTGGCAGGCATCTGACAAATCTCCTAACTGAAGGTGAGAGCTACATTCGTGCATTGTTCAACTGAAATTTTAACCCACACCTCTGTTTTAATAAAAAAATAAACAACTTACATGCAGTCGTCAAAATGGATCCTGTAATAATTGAACAAAATTTCAGGCGCTGTAGAAAATAGTCAGAACTGTAGCTCCCCTGTTTAAATTTGGTAATTTGGTGATAGGTGGAGAGCTTCAGTGCGAAAGTTAAAGAAACTGAACGGACAAGTTAGCTGTTTAGATACGGGTTCTTGTCAAAACATTACTGATAAAATTAAGGGCTCACCCTTTAGTAAAAACGCCTCTTTTGAATGAAACTATATTTTGCATCTCCTTTTAAGGTATAGTTTTTTCACCACTGCTTCCAAATACAGCCAGTATTCTTGCTCTATGCTCGACTTACTCTCCCTCCAAGTGGATCCCACCATCTATCCCCTTTTAAAAAAGGATTGGACTGGAGCCGCCCAATGCCTGCAGCTTTCGCCCTGCATAGCTCTCCGTCAAGGAGAGTTCAGTTCTGTATATCTAGCCCATGTTATATTCAGGCAATTGTTTTCCTATCATAGCTTTATAAGCTTAGCAAGTAATTCATATCTGTGATCTTCCGTATCTGCATGCTCAAATTAGGGATCGCTGACGTAACGGCTCCACGATTGGCTCCACAGGCCAGTGACATTTCGTTTGGACTGGCAATTATTGTTGTCAATTACCGCACAGTAGATTTATGATTAGCGAGCTATTTAACATCAAAGCTGCATGGTAAAACTGGCAACTGAGACATTTCTGTTCCATGATATGGTAAGTTGTGAAGGTTTAATAGTAACTGACGTGACTTCTGGAGGAAAAGGGTCCACTTTTTGTGAGTAAGTGGCCCCAGCCCTTATAATGCACAACAGTAACCCGAGGTCGTGTAATACGGAAGCCTATCGCCACCACTCGTGTTTGCCGTTTTTTTTTTTCCCCAAGTAATAAATTGACGGCGAAATGAAGAGAAACCACAAACCCCAAAAAGCAAAAGAAAGAATCTTTTTAACGCAAGTTGCAACAAAGAGAAACGTGAAGTCTCTAAACACGATCTCAATCCCTCATAAGGAAAACCACCATAACAAACTGTGCGGGAATTAACCCATATTTTTACGCATATTCGTTCCGGACTGCAACAACTTGTGTGGGGACGTTTTGATTTTTGCATGAAACAGGCGGAATGAGAGGGCTCAAATATGAAAAGGAAAAAGGTGAAACTTGTTGGATGTTCCTTTCCATTTGGGTCTATCTTTTTGGTTTCCCTCTCTTGCAGTTTTACTTTGTAACTTCTCTGTTTTGCGGCTTTCATTTCCAAAGCATCTTTTTGCGCTCTCTTTCTTTGACATGTTTGAGGTTGAACACCAGTTGGGAAGCTCTGGTAGCAACCTACAGATGGTCGTGTGTCCCCAGGGCTCTAACGCCATAATGCTGGCCGCCGTCCTGTAAGTGAAACATTCTTGAGTAAAATGTAAAACACCAATCAAATAAATAAATGAAACATAGTGGTAGTCGTTACTGGTTGACATTCCCCAAAACACATAAATTAATATGTTCGATATTTAATTATTCACTTAATTGGTGTTTTGATGCTCAAGAATATTTCACTTTTACGACTGTCGCCTGCATTGTGAGAAGTGGGGATTCCGGAGTAGTCTACGAAATTCGCTCAAGGCCTCTTTTTAAACTGCACCTCAAAGGTACAGTTCGCACCGATTGAGAGGCAATAACCTTTAACCTCTGGGGCATGCGCTAGAAGAATATTCAGCATAAATACACGTTTTGAGGGCCAAAGATATTGGTGAGATATAACGCCGGTATCTAGATAGGCCCATGTTACTTGTGGCTCTAGACGACCTGCACTCGATCGTGGCCATGTTTTATCTATAAGCATTCCAAGGTGCACATAGACTGAAAAAATAATCTAACGGATTAATCCGTTCCTGTTAACAAATTAATCCCTTCCTGTTAACGAATTAATCCTTTCCATAAAACTAATTTATCAGGAGCAGATTAGTCTGTTTGATGGACGAATATGCAATCCGTCATCTCTCAAATAACGGATTTAACGGTTATTAACAGATTTTTTAGGTATGTTGAAAGGCTCGCTCAATGAGATGTCTTTCAATTCGTTTGTTAGTGATCTAACACGGGCCCAAGTGTATGTCGGTTTTTGAGCGAAAATTGTCTCTCAAAAGATAGTCCTTCCCGTGCCACCCTGACACGCCCATACCCTTGGCTACAATACTGTTTTTCTTTTCTTTTCTTTCCTCCAGTGTGCACAACCAGTATATATTCATCTTTGCCTTATGGGATAACAAAAAAGCATGTATTATGCAATCCGTGGCTTTTACTAAAAAACTTGTTTGGAATTTTAAAAAACATCCTGTTTCGGATCTGGAATTGTTAACACGAATGTGGCCTATATATATGATTACTTTCTTGAAGTGCCTGAGCAGAGATAATTTTTCACGCCATTCGTATTTCTGGTGTGATACAGTCCTATAATGTATGCAAACGCACGGCCTAGGTTCATATGAGTGTGGAGTGTTTTGACAACCTACTACAGCATATACCGGGAGCTCTTACATACACAGCCCACGCCCCCGACCCAGGGACTAGTTAAGCTTGCCGATGTTCACAAACCATTCATTTCTCCGCCCAGTCGACGACGGCTGGGTGAAAGCTGAAGCAAACCGACGGCTGTAGACGGCTATAATACGTACCTTACACTGGACTCAACTGATAACCACCATGATTGAAAAAGGACTCAAACACTGGGTAGATATTGTCATCCTAGTGGCTTACTTTGCATTTGTTCTGGCTGTTGGCATATGGGTGAGTATGAAATCGTATTTCATTTTTATTAGTCTACATATTAGAGATGGATTGATGCAGGCCTAGTCTACCAATGGTCATGGATGAACTGTTTTTTATGCTTTATGTGACAATGTTGCAGTTTTCCTGCACTTTATGCGAATACAACATCGTTGTAATGCAAGTTGTGTTTTTTTTTTCTTGTTTATGAATGCTTATGACTGTACAGCAATGCGAAAGGTTTTGTTTTGCCCTTATGATTATACAGCTATGCGAGGGGTTTATATTGACCCTCTATATGACTGTACAGCAATGCGAAGAGTCTATTTTGAACCCTTATTGTTGCACAGCAATACAACGGGCTCATTTTGAACACTTATGATTGTGCACCAATACGAAGGGTTTACTCTGAACATTTAAGATTGTACAGCAATACGAGGGGTTTGTTTTGAACAGCTATATAAAGAGTTACAAAATAATGTTAGGTTAATATTATTAAGGTTGCATGAAATTGTGGGCGTTTAATGGGCATCGTGGTGACGTTAGAGATAGGACTGATATCTGATGCATGTCCATATATGTTCTCGTTCCGCGTGTAGATTTTCCCAATATAAACACCACACCAAGGGGAACATCATCCCCAACAACAAGACTTTATTAGAATATGTTGTCATTCATTCTGTAGTAATCAGTACACCAAAGTGCAAGATTATTAGAATCGAGATTGCGCCGAAATGTCAAAATCGTGCGTGATTTGGCTTATCTCGTATTTGTTCCTATTCCTGGCCCCGTGTATTTTTGAAGGCAAGGCAAAAATGAATAGACAGCTACTTGACATATGTGTCTTCCATGCAGGCCGGTACTTACCATTTACAATGTTATGGTGGCAACTAAAAAATAGAAGAACTCAAAAAAGTCCTTAATTTCAGACTAGAACGGGACATTCCACAGAGCTTAGGCGCAAGATGGGCTCTGCGGTGTGCCTGGCCTGTTATGCTGAAAACTACAAAAGCATCGTTAATGAGAAACAGGCTAACCCTTACATAGCGTCAATTTTTAGCGAATATTTCTACCTGTTTACACAATACACACAGACAAGCTTAATAGAGATTGGCATTGGAAGCCTAATTTATTTTTTGCCTGGTTAAATTATTTTTCAGATGAATGTAAGCACGTTTGACATGAGTTTGTGGGCTTGAGTGTTTTCACAGGAGTGTTTTCAGAGATCTTACTTTCATCCCTTCCCAACTTCTATTTTTTAACATTTAAGTAGTTTCGTTCGAGTCGTTCCCCTAGTTAATTTCCCGGTGTTACCGTATGCTTACTATACATGCAAAGAACGCTGTAAATTTTCTGTTCCTCTCAAAGGCAAAAAAGTATATTAAACGGTACAAAACAAAGAAATTTGACACAGTAACTGATTTTTGTGGGTTGATTTTAATACCATAATAAAGAATCACCATAATTAAGAGTGAAGGAAACTGGGACACCCGGATTAAACCATGCACCGCACTTTGCATTATGGCTAAAAGTCTCCACACTTAAAGCTGGAGTCTAAGCACATTGGTAAGGATAATCTCGATAGCGAAGGGAAGAGCGTTTGTATGACTTAACCAGGGAGGGGCCACCCGCGGATGGCCGTGGGTTTTCCCCGGGCCCTACTCAGTTTTTCCCCACCGTAATTCTGGCCTCGGTCGTACAATTGAAATATTCTTGATTACGGCGTAAAACATCAAACAATCAAATAACTAAATAAACCAGCGAGAATACCCTTGGCTATTTATCATGGACAGATAAAAGTCTCCTTAGACAAACTCACCCTTTCACAAACTCTTTTCCCGAAATATACACATACGTAGTTGGGACAAACAAACACTTCTCAGTAGTGGAGCTTGCCACCGATAAGCTGTAATTTAAGAGCTTTTACACATAACCCTAAGATATTGCTTAGAAGGAGTGCCGCCCTGGACAACTGAGTCAGCTGGAGTCGGATCCGAGGAGGCTGCTTTATCGGTTCACGTCCTGTCATTTGTAACCAGATTGTCGTCCTGGACTACAAAGTCAGCTGGAGTCGGATCCGAGGACGCTGCTCTATTGATCAAGGTCCTGTCACTTGTGGCGAGATTGTCGTCCTAGACTAGTGTGTCAGCTGGAGTCGGATCTGAATACAGTTTTTTTTTCAAGGTCTTGTCGTTTGTAGCGAGATTATCGTCCATGGCTACTGAGTGAGATGGAGTCGGATCCGGGCACACTGCTCTGTTGTCAACCTAGATTGCCGTCCTAGATTACTACATTAGCTGGAGTCCGATCCGAGCACAGCTTATTGGTCAAGATTCAGTCGTCTGCCGATGACACCCCAAGCTCTTTCCACTAAACCATGTATTGTTTTGGTTATAGCAGCTCCTCAAGATGCGAAAATAGTTTTTTGATATCACCCAACTTATAATTCTTATGCTGACATTTCCTCTCATTCCATGTGAGAATATTTTAAGAAATAAGCGAAAAAATTTTTAAATATTCTTTTAAGTAGTATGTCTGATGATGATTTGTCTCTTTTTTTAGTCTCTTTTCCCCCTAAGTACAATCGCTGTGGATATTTTACGTGTGATGAATATGCATGATTCTTTACGGTCAAAGCTTGCATTGACAATTTAACTCGGTCAGGAATGGCAGACTGACTAAGTGAGCGCGGAAACACCGCAAACATTATCTCACATAGAACACAGAGATTAGTTATCGCTTGTTAAGACATATGGTTATCAGTTGTTCGAGAAGTAGATCACGATAAACTGTTTCCTTGAATTTAAATATATCAGCTTTCTATGTTTATCTGATAAAAACCTATAATGTGTCAGATATTACGCAATTGGAAATCATAGCATTATAGTATAGACATATATACTATGATTTAGACACTTATGTTTAATTCCTAAATATATGTATATATTTACACAAACTTGTTATAAGTTTAACGACCCATAAAACGCTTTGGGCGTTGGTCATTTTACGGTGGAGGGAAACATTTTTTCATTTTGGTTTCTGATATGGAATCATCCCTCTAATATAGCACCCGGGCTCATCCGTCATAAATTTTACAAAAGACACGTTAGGGAAAGAGAATGTTGGCCTACATATACTTCTGTATAGCAAGATAACGCAAGATAACACTGTTCACACCAGCTTAGACCTGGCCTGCCATGTCGCTAGAAAATGTACCCCACTGGATGGCGGTGAAGATATGAGTTTAATGAAAAAGTCTTCTCTTTAATTTAAATTATTTCTTTATTTATTTATTTATTATTTATTTATTTGATTGGTGCTTTAAGCCATAATCAAGACTATATCATTTATACGACCGTGACCAGCATTATGGGGAAACCATCCACAGGTTGCTGGCGTATCTTCCCACGTTCGGCCGGAGAGAAAGCCAGCATGGGCTGGACTTAAACTCACAGCGATCGCATTGGGGAGAGGCACCTGGGTCATTACACCGCGCTGTCGCGTTAACCACTTCGACCACGGAGACCCCTCTCCTCTTCAAATACGCATCTACAGTTGGCTATACCAAAAGTACGACCAAGGTTAAATACAGACCGTATATGCACTACTTGTGCATTCGGAGCTTTAATTGTGCACATCCGTCATGATATGTAAAAAAACATTTGATCCATCATTTCTAATGAGGTTAATAAGAGCTCCTGTTTAAATACCTCACTGGATGTGAATATGTATGTTTGGACTACCATTTCTAATGAGGTTAATGAAAAAATCTCCTCTTTAATTCCACGCCCGCCTTTGTTTAAACCGTCCGATATGAGCAATATCAGCTAAAAGTACAACATAATTCAAATACAGAGCATATGTCCCACATTCCAGGCTTTAATTAAGCATGTCCCTACATAATGTCTAATTCAGATAATATCTATTTCAATGCACAGCAAGTGAGGCAATCTGTAGATTGAATCTGCTGTCCCTATTACCTGGCCCTAATGAATGGAATCATAGGGTAACCAACAGTTATGTCCTATCTGTACAAATACCGCTAGATCTGGAACGAGCGTGAGGGTGGTAGGGTGGTCATTATAATTTGTTAAAAAACTTAGACATCCATAAGCATCGCTTGATTGTAAGGGAAGTAATGGGCTTTGTCTTATTGCACAGAGAAAATATTGGAAAAAAGCATAGATCATAATCATCATACGAATAGAAACAAATGCACGTATGGCGTTATATGAGAAATAACAGTTGTATAGCGGATTCTTTTCTGTGAGGAGGATTGCTTGAAAAAAATACCGCGCTATTCATGAGGATTGCTGATGAAGTAAAGTCTGTTATCTCTAAGGATTGCTGGGGACACAGGCTATGTTATCCAAGAGGTTTGCTAGAGTAATGGGCTGTGTTATCAAGGAGATGGCTAGAGACACACACTGTGTTATCCAGGGATGGCTAGAGACACAGGCTGTGTTATCCAGGGGATGGCAAGAGACACAGGCCGTGTTATCCAGGGGATGGCTTGAGACATAGGCTATGTTATCTGTGTTAACGTTCAACAACGATACCAATTCTGCAATACTACCCGGCATCGAAATTGCGAATATTTTGCTAAAGAGAGTTACTTTTATCATGAGAATAGTCTCCTTGTGAAATGACGTCACCGTTTTACGACACGGTAGGGTCAATTACCTACCTATAAACACGGTGGGTTATGTGTTCAGAAAAATCTGTAGTCGGAAATTCCTTTCTGTTGCCAAAAATGATATCCAACATAACTGGAGAACATATTTCGGAAGTTTTATTTCTCCGTTTATGATAAATTTTCAGTATTGTATATACCAGCCCATGTTAAATTGTGCAGACTATCCCTAGCCTGCAGTAAAACGGAGATGTTATCTCACTCTGCTGTCGTAACATTGTAACTCGAAACTTGGTTACTGGGCATAGAACACTTCCGGGTTATTGTTCGTATATCTGTCTATTCAAAATAAGAGCAGTAAATCGGAAGGGGTGAAATGACGTATTTTGGCCCCACTGAACAGTCACAGGTTTACATGGAACTGAGAACAATGAGTTATGGTTACGTGCTGGGCAGAAGGCTGTAGAAATTTGTCCTGGCGACTTAGCAAGAAAACCAGCTCGGGTCAGCCACTGCCTGAGAATGAGAAGATTTTGTCGCACAATTTTTTGCCCGGTAGCAAAGCCAGATTTATAAAGCAAATATCTTTCCAATATCGGCAGAAAAGAATCTGTTATGTTCACTTAAACACTAAGATAAATCATATGTGAGAAATATTTCCACGGATGGCAACACCTTACATATGTGTAACATCTGTGTTTGCTGTAGTTTAAACATTTTAGCATGCATCCATTTTAGCTTAATGAAGTTCTAGCACGTTTTTCGTTATTCGGGTCCCGAATAATTGATCGTTGATTGATTTACAGTTACAATGGAGCTGGCACGTATTTCCTTATTCGGACCTTAACACTTTTACTTTTTGCTATTCTAGCAGGACACTGGATATTCGAGTAATAAAAAGTAAAAGTGTTGAGATCCGAATAAGGAAATATGTGCCAGCTCCATTGTAACTGTCAATCAATCAAAGGATGCATCAATCGATCAAAAAATTATTCGGCTAGCGCGATATTCGGCATTCAAATGCTAACTTCAGCCTCCCATTCATTTTTATGACATGCTTTTGACTATAGTGTACATCGTTGTTGTTGTTGTTGTTTGCAGTCCATGTGCCGAAAGGACAAAAACAATGTGAAAGGTTACTTCTTAGCTGGGAGAACCATTGCTTGGTGGCCGGTGAGTTTCTATTAATGAATACAAACCCCTCTTTTATTCATTTTACTTATTTTATTTATTTGATTGGTGTTTTACGCCGCACTCAAGAATATTTCACTTATACGACGGCGGCCAGCATTATGGTGGGAGGAAACCGGGCAGAACCCGGGGGAAACCCACGACCCATCAGCAGGTTGCTGACACACCTTCCCACATACGGCCGGAGAGGAAGCCAGCATGAGCTGGGCTTGAACTCACAGCGAATGCATTGGTGGGAGGCTTCGGTCACTGCGCAGCGTTAGCATGCTAACCGACTGAGCTTTATATTCATATATCCATATAATTAATTAAGGAAAGGATGTCACTATGTCTTTTTCTATTTTACACTGTAAATTGCAGCACGACCATGGCTGTAGGCTTTTTATATTTGTGAAGCCTTGTTAAGTAAAGTTTCTATCCATGGCTTTCGATGTTAGCATTTCCCGTTAACTCACTTTATATCCCCGGATAAAGTTAAAGGTAAAGGAATAAAAATTGTTTGTGAAAACTTTGACTTCCAAGGCCATATACAGGACAGCTGAATGTGAACCATTTTGTACGCCTGCAGCAACGATTAACATTTCGAGCTTCGGGTCTCTTGTAACTAATGTGAAGAAATGTGTGTATTTTATACTTATTTAACCCTCTAGAGTGAGAAATAGAAAGGATTGATGATTATGATTAGTGTGGAATCAAAACTAATGATTTTTGGGCAATATATAGTCTTTACTTTTGGCTATCTATTCACTTAAATCTTGTCGGTTTTGTATCGCATAGGAATCCACGGATAAGAAACATGCCATTGCAAACATTTATGCCTTTATTCGAAGCGTTTCCTGTGAAAAATGCTTGAAAATTATCAAAACACCGACATTTCCTCTCAGATCTGCTAATGCTAATTATGCTTCTGCGTGTGACGATATATTTATCTCTACATCGATTAATGAAAAAATAGCCCAGGCCTAATGGTATTTTTGATGTACCGTACAAAACACGTGTACTCAGTTGGTAATGACTGTACTCAATTGGTAATGATTCAGTTGTGTACTCAGTTTATAATGACTCTCGTCTGCTCCAGCCTTTATGGATATAAAATTTTTCAATTGTTAAAAACGTTAAAAAAAATAGTTCATTTTAACCAAACTATACAGCGTTAATGTTGAATCTTCGTTATTCAAATCGCAAAAACTCTTATCCACCCGATATCGTCTCGGATTATAAGAGAGTATACTTTGAGCTGACGTCTTTGTGTCCTGATCCGATTGCTCACATAAATTGCTGTAGTTTCATATAATAACTTGCTGGTATATCAGAACAATAATAATAAAAAAGCAATATGGATGCCTCGTGCCCAAGGCAGTTTGCCAATTAGGCCAACGGAACCTTTTTCGTTAGGTATTACTGAACCCAAGTAAGTTCACATAAAATAACTTTATTACGTGGTTGATTTTTACGTGTTAACAGATAGTTTATGCTCCGAAACATCTTAAATATTGCAGATTTAGCGTTAAGCCCCCCCAATTTCTTTCACAATAGTTTCTGTAAACCGTGCACTTTCCACGCAAGCGTAGGCTTAGAACAAGACCTCATAATCCCAAGATAGGGACATTATCTTCTAGGCCAGAGTAAATCACTTGGTCAGTGTATCACAATAGTTTTTCTGGATGCCAGTAAAGGTAGTCTGTCTGTGTAACCCTCAATGCGCTTCTCGGAAGGTCTGCCAGCAACCTGCGGATGATCGCGTGTTTCTTCCGGGCACTGTCCGGTTTCCTCCCACCAAAATGCTGGCCGCCGTCGTGTAAGTGAAATAATCTTGAGTACGGCGTAAAACACCAATCAATGCGGGTCTCAGCGTTTTATATCCATTCGTTTTCTGTACACTTTTCTTTATCATCACTATTCTTTACTATGACAAAACTCAGTATATTCCTGACTCTGTAGGTCTTTTCCCTTTAAGTCCGTTAAAACCCATTAGTTTGCTTTCTGTGTGAATTACGTCTTTCGTACTGGTTTTCCTATAAGATGAGACTCATTGCCTTCCATTCTCAGAGTTCATGTGCTTTACCTCATCGTCTGTCTTTCCCTATGCAAGGCAAAACCATTTTAATGGTTTCATTTCTCGGTCGATCAAAGTTTACTGTATCCTGTACCACCGTCTGTTTTCACAGTCAGACAAACCGTTTTACTTTCTTTACACTGTATGGGTTAAAGCCTATGTATTTTATGCCATCGTCTGTCTGTGCCTACAACACAAACGTCAATACTGTCCTTATTTGATTCAGAATATGTGTGTTTAACAGAATAGTCTATTTTCTCCCCAGTGCAACACCCAGTAGATACACTTAGCTGTTCTGTGTACAAGAGCGCATTGGTTCTACACAGTCGTCTATTTCATTAGGTATTAGACAAAACCCATTGGTTTCCTTACCCTATCGGCCATGTACCGAGCCCACCGAGTAAACAGTCAAATGTAAAACCTCACCATATCACACACATTATAGCCGATGACGTTCAGTTTCATTTCCATACATAAGTCGAAAAATAAACATTTAAATAAAATTTCAAATTTTTGTAGTCAAACCAGATCTGTTTAAATTTAACCTCCGTCCTCCAAAAATAAACGTTTAAACTATATTTCACATTTTGAGTTACATTAAAACCAAGGTTTGTGCAATTTTTTCACTAGTAAAACAATACTCAATATTCTCTTTCTCCCGCTAGATTGGAGCCTCGTTGTTCTCCAGTAACATTGGGAGTGAACATTTCATTGGCTTAGCCGGAACTGGAGCCGTTTCCGGTATCGCCGTAACAGCCTTCGAATGGAGTGTAAGTCTCAGGCATAATATCACTTTCATCTGACCTTACGTCTTATTTTTCATGCGTCACTCCACAGAGTGACAGTTGCGTCACATAGACATTTGTTCTTAAATAAAGCATTTAAGTAGGAATTGAACCTTGCCCGTCTTATTCAAAAAGAACGATTCACTATTGCAGTGTTTTTTGCCTATGTATCTCGATTAAGTGGTGACGTCTGCCATAGGAAAATAATCCCTTAGGAAAATAATGTGATATGTATCTTTCTAGCTTATGTATGGGTCTTTAAGCGACAGTACATCTTATACCGCTGTATTCATTTGGCCCGATACACGTGATTTTGGTCTTTCTGCAATGGCATCCCAAATGATGTCATCACGTACTCTAATGACCAACGAATCTTTAGTGTAAAACATTACATATATCCAACAACAACGGCATCACGGGACAAATATATGTGCTAATCTGGTTTGAGGTATATATTTTGTTATAGGCAGCCATTCTTCTGCTGTTACTGGGCTGGGTGTTTCTGCCGGTTTACATTTCTTCTCGGGTAAGTACAGCTGCACACTGCATCCGCATAATTTCCCCAGACCGTCTGATACAAAATGTGTGGTTGCGTGTGGCTCTCACGGGACTCTTGGAATCCCGTACTATGTGTAGAACATGCAACGTTTTCCTCTTCGGTACGGCGAAAACACAAATAAAATAAATTAATAAATTAAAATCAGGTAAAAAGAAATGAAAAGCTAGAAATAAGTGGTCATGTATGTAAACAAATAAGCTGAATATTTTATATGAAATGTCTGAAGTGTAAAAAATTTGCTTGGGGAGGTCTAAGGATAAAAAATCAGCCAAGTCTATCATTATAATTTCCTATCAAGAAGTCCAATTAAAGATACATCGTTAACACAGTCTCAGGAAAACCCCGCCAGGCGCTCCATTATTATCACATTGTGTCAAGCGTTTTCTGTGATTCCCCTTCATACAGGTATTCACCATCCCAGAGTACCTGGGGAAGCGGTTTGGAGGGTACCGGATGAGGCTCTACCTCAGTTGTCTTGCTCTCTTCTTGACAATCGCCACCAAAATTTCCGTAAGTCGCCGAAAAGATAAATTGTTGTTGGTTTAACAATTTACTGGCATGGAGTGTTAATTATTTTTATGACTCAAAAGAACAGACCACGTTTACACAAAGCATACATCATTTGAAAGGCAACTTCGTGTCGATTTCAATTATGATCCTCGTTATTGTTTGGCATTTTTTTAACACTGAGTGGAAAGGAGATAAAGATTGCGGTGATATCAGTGGACTTTTTGCGCCATATTGAGACAGAGAGACGTCCCAGATTCGTTTCAGCTGCTAAACATGCCGTAACTGTCATATTTCCACATTAAAGACTTAAATATGAGTTGTACTACATATAAATTTACGTAAAGCATAGATATATATCAATCAGAGGTTGTTTAGCAGCTAAAAAGAATCTGTCCAAAAAGTCCGCCATCACCTCAATCTTTATTTTCTTTTAAATCAGTGTAAAGAAAATTCCAAAAACTAATGAAAGCCATATCTGGAATGAGCACGTAAAGCCTTTCAGATGACGCATACTTAGTGTAAATGTGGTGTGTTCTTTTCAAAAGGAAGTCTTGTATATCTTCCCCACTCTCATTGTTTGTGGGACATTATTGACAATATGTAGACCATAGCCTTTGTGCGGACGTTGGTACAGTGTTTAAAACTACTTGTCATCCACCGTCATGGCATCCAAGTCTATAACGTCACACGTGGGGAAGTTCATTAACAACTTAGTTGCCAGCGGCTAGTGGTTTACTTTGTCACTTTGGTCTTCTCCAGTAATATGTGGCGTTAAAAGAAAAGACAGCAAAAAGTATAATCAAAGTTATTTCACAAGAGAGGCCCATACAGACCTAAACCGGCGAAAGCATTTTCTTCATGATGTGCAAAGAAATTCTATAAATCATCCTTTAATACGCCATTTTAGAGACACCGGAAACACGAAGTCGAGTCATCCGAAGTGTGTGCGAAGTGCGGCCCACTTTATTATTATTATTAATTGGGCCTCCTAGACTAGGAACCTTCGGGAATAACCTCAGACGTGTTCCACTACCACTTTCTCGTTGAAAATGGCTTTAAAGTATATCAGAATTTTCTCGTAATCAGAAGGAAAACAGCTGATTTAACACTGCTTCTACATAGCAAAATGGTGAAAAAGAAATCAGTGGCGTCACAGCGAAGACAGATGCCTTCTTGGGTGGCAGAAGTATCTCGCTCTTGATTGGTTAAAACTAAAATCATGGCGGCTCATTCGATTTTCCAGTATTCGATGATTCTAGAAGCAACATGTAATATGCTGTCCCCACACTAATTACTAATATCAGGTTAACCCTCTACCCACACCATAGGTAGACGTGTACGCTGGGACAGTCTTCATCCAACAAGCTTTGGGCTGGAACACGTACTTGGCCATCATAATCCTCTTAGCGATAACGGCTGTATATACCATTGTAGGTAAGTCAGTGTTGGCACGTGCCCAATCGTTTCCTGTAACAGCGAAACAAGTGCTGTTTATAATAAACCTCACAAGATCTAATACTTTGCCTTTAAAATATACATGTGTATCAAACGCCATCATATACCGCCTTGAAAACTACAATTTATGTTTGTAACTTTTTCCTGTATTTGTCTACAGTTGAAAAATAAATGTATTTCTTTTTGCACTGGTTGTTACGAACGATGTTTACAGCATCTTTCTCTTTGTACTGTGGGTAAAGCGTTAATAGCAGAAACCAGCATGCTGTTACAGGTAGTGCAAAATAGCTTTCAGTTCTCGGAATACTTCATGCAGTAAGAATCATCGGTGACGAATATAACTATTTCTTATATAAAGAGGCTCTTGCCAACTCATCGACTAGAATTGTAATATGACCTCTATTTCAGGAGTGATGGGGAATGTTTTTACCTCAGAAACAATCAAACTGAGCCATGGTTAAATAAATAGGTTTGATTAGTGCATAAAGAGGTTCGATAAAACTCGGCGTAAAGTTGTGTTTTTAATGACGGCAATAGTTGTTAGTGTAATATAAGATATCGATAATCCTGTCGCTGTTAAATTAACAGTCTTGCCTATTTGTTTCTGAATTTTTGCTTTACGTCACATTTTTGTTGCTCAGGTGGCCTTGCTGCGGTCATCTACACCGACACTCTGCAGACGGCCATCATGGTTATCGGTGCAATCATCCTCGCTATTTTAGGTATTTCATCAGTTATTTTCATAAAAATGTACAAAAAAATACATTCAATCCAATTATACCGTTCTTTTAAAAATGTTTGTCAAATTCAAACCAGCGTGATTTGTTTCCTCTGGGTAAAAAGTATGCATCTGTAATTGTGATTTCAAAATGTTATCGATCTTTGTGGGCAAGATTTTCGTGATAGCAGCTTTAACATACAGAGCATATATAGGAATTCTCTTGGAAATAAAAAAAGTATAATGTACAATGTCCGGTCTTTCTTGGCCTGGCAGTTTTGCTCTCTGTTTCTGAGTTGTTATGCTCGGCAAGAAATAAAGAATGGGGAAAGCAGCAATTAGACAAAGAACGCCAACTTGTTAAGCAATTAAAATAGAGGTACAAGCTGGTCAAGTGATTAAATATCGCTTCGAGAGAAGCTGTTTGTTAAGCATCTGAATATAAGAGAACCAGTACGGCCATTAGCAGCTTATATCAATATAGAATTGAATTACACTTCCTTGATTTCTGAAACGGTGCACTGATTTTAACGGTGTTATTCGGATTTAAATACTGAAAAAACTGCCATGTCTTTGTCAGCCTTTGTAGAGGTTGGTGGATTTGAAGCCCTCACTGTGAAATACATGAAGGCTATCCCCACAGCGCTTTTGAACGCCACAGCTAACAACACCTGCGGAATACCCCGTCAGGACGCCTTCCACATCTTCCGGGACCCAGTGACCGCCGACCTGCCCTGGCCAGGTGTGATGATCAGATCAACATTGGCTTCTTTATGGTACTGGTGTACTGACCAGGTGGGTAATCAACTCCTTTGTATTCTTCTTGTGCGGGCTGTGTGATACAACTAAAGACGATTAATGTAATTCTGCTTCAGTAAGGTGCTCCCATAAATCTTGCTTGTGTTTCTGCAATCAGTAAGACGTATGTGTAGGTCGGGATTTGGAAGTTGGTGTGTTCGGGTCCGGGCCATTTGGCCTCGCGGATGAACGCATTTATGTGCCAACTTTTCCATAAATTAACACACTGAAAAGTGAACATAATATAATAAGAAAGTGAAAAAATGGCATTCTGGAGGGGCTTAGAGGGACTGAGAAATCATCTAAATTTGTCTTTTTGTTAGATCATTGTTCAAAGAACATTGGCCGGTAAGAATATGGCTCATGCGCGTGGTGGAACTATCATGGCCGGTTATCTGAAGCTTCTTCCGCTGTTTGTCATCATTTTTCCGGGAATGATCTCAAGGATTCTGTACACAGGTAACAAATAATTCTATTCTGCTTCTTTCAATCAATACAATATCATGAAGTTGTGTAACTACATTTTGATTATGCTTTTACACATTTTCAACTCTTAATATGAGATTCTACATTCTGACACAAGATGCCACAATATAGACGAATCACTGACTGGCCAAAAAATTTACCTTGGCTAACGTGTAACATGTAAACAGGTTTCTCTTAAAGGAAAAGAGGACTACAAGAAAACGAAATAAGTCTTCATTATGTGACACACTCTGAGAATGGTTGACAAAAATGCCTTCACTAATATCTAAAGATTCTTGAATAAAACTGGAGACTGGCGGGCGACACTAAAGAGGCCAAAACGCAGAAAAAGAAAATCGTTTTCTGCTGTGACTCTGCAGTGCTTGTGTACTACCTAAGTGTTTTGTGCGCACACATACACCTAAATGTGTGACGTTCTACCAGGAAAGAACAAAGGAGTTCACAGCTTTGTGTTAAAGGCGAGTTTTGCGAGCACCCCATTAAATTCAATGGGCTATTTGAACTCTAAGGGTGTTCTATGACATCACGTGGCTTGGTTTACTGTTTTCAAAAAAGCGTGACTTCCATGGCGCCTGCCGAAGGGGTTAGCGCGCCAGTGCGGCGTTATGACCCAGAAGCCTCCCACTAAAATGGTCGCTGTGCGTTCAAGCCCAGCTCATGCTGACTTCCTCTCCGGCCGTACGTGGGAAGGTCCGTCAGCAACCTGGGGATGGTCGTGGGTTTCCCCCGGGTTCTGCCCGGCTTACTTCCACCATAATGCTGGCTGCCGTCGTACAAGTGAAATATTCTCGAGTACGGCGTAAAACACCAATCAAATAAATAAATCAATCAATCATTTGTACCTAACTTTCTTCATAATTCCTGTACATCCATCCTTCGAATTCACAAATCTGAATGCATTTATTTCTATTCAAGACAGTTTTGAAGTATATTATTCAAGGCATTTGTAGAAGCCCACTTTAATAAACAAGGCTTTATTTTATAGTGCTTTCCTTTAGAGAACGTACTTATATATCTGGAGCTAAGTACCGCAAAAAGCAAGGTTCTCTGCTTTGAAATTGCTTTCTTGACTAATTTTGCTCAGCATAGCGAGTTTATATAGATGGCAACCATAAAAGTTGTCATCCACATAACTATGTTATGTTCTCCACATTACCTTGTAAATGCCACTAAAGGAAGACTTTAACATAGTAGATTTCACGAAAACATGGAAAACGTGAAGATATTACACAGTGGTTTTCATCAGCAATAATAATAACTATGTGTTTCAGATGAAATCGCCTGCAACACTAAGGAAGCCTGCTTGCTAGCCTGTGACAACGAAGCAGGGTGCTCTAATATAGCTTATCCGAGCCTCGTTCTAGGACTTGCCCCAGTTGGTAAGACACCGTATTCACGATTATGATTTTAACATTTGTCAGTGATACTAGATGTTGAAATTCTTTGAATGAATCACATGTAGATTGCAATTATCGTCCTATTCAGGTACTCGGGAATAGGTAGCGGGCTGTGGTCTAGTGGTTAGACGTGCTTGGTTTCCAGTCGGTTTAGGACATGGAAAGTGAGGGTTCCGCGGACGATTTGTAGATTCGCCCACTTGGAGGTTTTGATGACAACAAGCACCGTACAACGTTCACTGAAGACCGTTTGTCCTGTGACGTGCATATTTGTGCTTCACATATCGGAAGGTTCGTCAATAACTTGCCAAAGGTCGGTGGTTTACGCCCGATACTCCAGCAACCCTCATCTATAAAACTGACAGTCATCGTGTAGACCAACAATCCTTTAGTATGGCGTTGACGTCACCCCGTTAGACTGCTTTTAGCCGGCTTATAAAATAGCGCATGATGGTAGAAATCTGATGTTACAGCCTGTAAAACACAACAGGGGCGTGAATGTTCCAATTTTAGCCACAAAAGAATAGAGAAAGGCAAAGATCCACACAATAAATCTTAAATAAAGCAGGAATTACAGATCTTGGAGGCATTAGGACACAAACAGAAAGACACCTGTTGGACAATCTGGCACGTTAACTGGCCAATCTTTTGGTATGAATCTGTACAGTAAAGAACCAAATAACACAAAATAAATACGGCACTTTTCATGATACGAGACACGATTTTCTTCCAAATAGGATAAGTCGAAATAACTGTCCTAAACATGGAATCGGTTTTGAAAATGGCAGCATGATAATCTGGCTTTGATCAGATGAACACACGCCGAAATCTAATGTCAAATACATGACCTATATCTCTAACCATTTCAGAACTGAACGATAAGTTTGTTTCTGGGAAGGATGATGACCCACATGTTTCACGATTTCAATTTCAAAACTCAAAGAGAAGTGGCAAAATCATTCATTCATGCAAAACTTAACCTAGATAAAGATGAGATTGACTGACTATGTTGCAGGACTTAGGGGTTTGCTTATGGCTGTCATGTTGGCAGCCCTCATGAGCTCGCTCACCTCTATCTTTAACAGCGCCAGTACGATCTTTACCATGGATCTCTATCGCCGAGTCCGACCGAAGGCTTCCGAGAGAGAACTGTTGATTGTTGGCAAGTACGTCAAATATAACCCAACATTTGCACAGTGTGCGATGATAAGGTTGTTAAAGTTATCAGTTGAATAATGCAACGCTGTAAGTTCCCCTCCAGTCGTAGGTGGGAAGGTCTGTCAGCAACTTGCGGATGGTCGTGGGTTTTCCCGTTGCTCTGACCGGTTTCCTCACCATAATGCTGGCCATCGTCGTATGAGTGAAATCTTCTTGAGTACAATGTAAAACACCTATCAAATAAATAAATAAATAAATACATAAAGAAACAGACAAACAGACAAATAAATAAATAAGGTCAAATAAAGCAAGCAATCCGACTACTTCCGTACCCACCTGAACACTATATATACCTGTTCTCCTCATCTCTCTGTCACTGTGTGTAGGGTAGCCGTGGTGATCCTGGTGGTGATTGGGGTAGTGTGGATCCCGCTCATCAAATCCTCCCAGGGCGGACAACTCTTCATCTACATACAGGCCATCACCGGCTACATCGCCCCGCCTATCTGTGCCATGTTTATTCTCGGTATTCTTTTCACCCGGATCAACTTTTGGGTGAGTCTGTTTCAAGCCTCTTACTTCAAACGTTCTGTGTCTGTAAGACGTTTGTTTTGTCATTTAATTTTTGAATGGACTGGTGAAATGGTTAGGAGTTTAGAAGTATTCGAAACAAGGGATTTAGTAGTTTAGGCTATATGACGTGGGTAGGTAACAATCTTGTCCAGCGTCTTGCAATGAATGAGTATTACGTTACCAGCTTACCCACAAAACTTCATTGCAAAGGTAGGGATGGCCAGAATAGCTTAGGCCCAACAAGTCTCTCTCTAATTTTGAAAAGTTTAGTACTATATCTCGGTCATGCATGAGCCTGATTGAATAAAGTAGCTCTGAATGACCGAAGAGGCAAAATTCTGGTTCTTCAAGCTTGGGGGAAACTCTCGTATTTCGATAAACCGAAAAAATCTTGACGATACAAAAAACGGAGATATCAGCTGATTAATTCTAGTCACCTTTTGTCTCTACTTAGTACCTGTGGAACGTTAAGACAGACTGATTGTAACAGTTATGTATTTTGTTCTCTAGGGTGCATTTTTCGGAATGTTCATCGGTCAAGTCTTGGGCATCTCCCGGATGATCGCTGAGTTTGTGCACCGTCCCCCGGGGTGTGGGGTCGAGGATACCCGGAACTGGGTGCTAACAGTGCACCACACTTACGTCGCCTCCTTCCTCTTCTTCCTGTCTGGTATCTTATGTGTGATAATCAGCCTGCTAACCCCGGCTCAACCAAAGCACGAGGTGCGTCATTGCGCTTGTATCATTGACTAGGACACATTCGGTGCTGGTTCAGTCGCGGTGTTGGGCACGGAATTTGTTGATTGCCGGTTCTCAGTAACAATGGGGCTTATGTGACAATAAATTGATCAATTCCATGTGCATATGGGAATGTTTGTTAGTGAATTGCCAAAAGTCAGAGGTTTACCTCAGGGAATTTCGGTTTCCATGCAATGGCTATGAAACTGACCGCCATCGTAGTTGGATAATTCTTGGGTATGGCATTAAACAATTATCAGATAATTCAGCAATAGGGGAGTTTTGAGATCGAACTATTTTATCGCTAAAGGTAAGAAAAGCCCCACAGTACCATGTGACGTGTCAAAAATGTTAGGCAACTATTTGTGATTACATTTACTATAACATGGGTGTCTAAGATAAGTTTCAAAAAAGTTATTTAGACTAGACGTACGATAGGTAAAATTGAGGAGCTGGAAGTTCCTGATTGAAGGAGAGGTCTTTTGTATCTCTCTAACACAACAAGACAGGTGATCGGTAAATTCAAATCAACAAAACTGCCTGATATTTTGACACAGTTGAAGTCTTTTTACCTCCCACGACAAAAGAGCTCGAACTCAAAACTCCCTCATTAATGTTTGTCAGGATCTGCCCAACCTTTCAGTCACGGTGATCATTCATCACCACGCCAACGCAGGTCCTTGAGATGTTGGCTAGGCAAGAGTCGATCAGTTGATCAGTCAGTAAGTTAAGAAATATTTCGGTACGAAAGAAAAGAGACTGTTTAAATAATGGTATAAATAACACAATAATTTAGACTACACTAGGAATGTGAGATACTCATTGCAGGTTCGAAGCATTCCGTTCTGCATTAGTATGAGGACGTTTTCTTTTTCACACGATTTGCTGCAGCATTATACATTTGTGAGGGACCGAATGTTTCAGATGCAGGTCTTTAATCTCCGAGACACAAGACATGACAGGTGGCGCTTGAACAGTCCCAGCCTTCACCATCGATGTTACATGATTTCCAACAATATGCACTATGTCTGCCAAAGGGCGGTGGTTTTATTTCGGGCACTATGGCATTACTCCTCCACCCATGCAGCTGTGCGGGATGAAAAATTCCTGCGACGGTCAACACCAATGAAGCAAAAATAAATAATTCATTTCTACTGGGACGCATTCTTGTAGGTCCACGGCCTGACTTTCTTCACATGTGGAAGCACAAGAAACAAGCACAGAGGACCGGACCTTAGAGAGTTAGCGAAGGAAAAGGAAGTAAAGGAGAGGGAATTAGAGAAAACAGGTAAAGTTAGAGATATTACGTTTTACTTTTCAAAAATCGTTGTGGATTTTTTTTTTGAGAAAGAACGTTGTAACATATTACCAACGATCTCGTCTTAAATTGGCCTTCCAATCTCGAAAATTACGTGGAAATATTAACCAGACAATGCTGTTGATGATCTAAAGAGAGAAAACACGTTTAGATCCTTACAGGCAAACCGCGCGCTATGTTGCTCTGGCCAGATCTGGCAAACCTAAGATTACGTTGCAGTTGCCAGACGCGGTAATGCGAGGGTCGCGCTGCTGTTGCCAGACGTGGAAAACTGAGGGTTAGGTACCTGTTGTCAAACATGGAAAATGAACAGTTATGTTCCTGTTGACAGACGTGGCAAACTGAAAGTCATGTTGCTGTTGTCAGATGTGGTAAACCGAGGGCTATGTAACTTTTGGCAGATGTGGTAAACCGAGGGCTATGTAACTTTTGCCAAACATGGAAAATGAACAGTTATGTTCCTTTTGTCAGACGTGGGGAACTAAGGGTAACGTTGTTGTTGCCAGGCGTTGCAAACCGAGGCTTATGTCGATTTTTTGCTTATTAAAAGGGCAGTCGGTTGGGAACAGAAGTCATCACATCATACCTTGTCTCCTGATAGGCCTTTAATTGCCATAACAGTATACATATTTCGTGATGCACGTCTTGTATGAAGCGATATCGCTTGGTACATATGATACGCTGTTAATTTTCGCATGTGTTCATGATTATAAGTTTTAATCAAATAACCTCTTTTGTTTTGTTTCGTTCACAAGACATAGATGCTTTAATAATTTGAATACTATAAGTGTAGCCATTATGCATTTTGATAAAACATGTCATTTTGGCTTTATTTTAAAGATTCCGAGTCCTCTGTGCAGATAGAGCATGTGGCAACCCCGGAGATGGAGTTTGAAAAGAGATTCATTTCATCGATATACATTCCCAAAATGACTGACCTCTTCCTGAACGTCAATGCTGGAATACTGATTAGTGTACTTGTGTTTTTGTACGCTTTTTTCGGCTGACATTTAATTTATTTATACACTTTTTGACATAAACCAGACAACTATAGCCTTCGAAGATATAGCATCGAATAGAGGCAGTGAGGTCATCGAAACATGTGTTCACAGCATGTTTCATTCTAAAGTGCTTCATTCTAAATTGTAGTCCCAGCTGACCGGACCACTGACCTTACCCGGACACCGACACTGACACCAACACTGACACTATTTCCCCCATCTCTTCTAATACCACGTCTTACTTTGCAACAACCGCCTAAAATGCTTGAGTAGGACGTTAAGCAGCAATCCTATAAATAAGTAAATAAATAAATAAATTCCATTCAAATCATCTTGTGAATTGCAGCTTCAAATTTGGTTGTCTCGTGCTATGAAAACTGGACTTGAATTACAGACGGCGTTAGATTTAACTCTGAGTTGTATACTCTTTGACTTGACTAGAGGGTAAGCTATATAAATCAACAGTCTCGAGGTGTGGGTAGGACTGGAAGATTCTGAAGGCCTACAAAACAGTCCAAATGTCCGTAAAACAAATCGTTTCCTGCCATGACGCTGCAGTGCATGTGTTCCATCTAAGTTCTTCTAGAGAGCACATACACCGAGAAGTGGAATGTAGGCCTACCCTAGGAATGAGCGAAGAAGAATTCATTATTATTGCTTTGTTAAAGTCAGGAAGGAGCTTTACGACATCCTCATTGAGGCCATTGAGAGATTTGGGCAGAATAACACATGATCGAAAGAAGCCTTGGGTAAAATCTGCACTCGCCTGACTACATGTTTGCTTTAGTTCTGAAAGGCAGATATTCTACGGTATCCAGGAAATTTGGTGGCTCTCGTATTTTTTTTTTTTTTTTTTTTTTTTTTTTTTTGTCGAACTTACAGGGCTGTTGATTTTACCTCTTGAATGACCTTGTGGAACAGGTGAAAATTAAGTAGGTAGGCAGTACAGCCTTGGCAACAGATGTGAACTTCGCAGATCGACAAGACCCATTTACACAAAATGTAGATTATTAGCCTCAGAATGATTATCTTTCTACTATATCACACCTATTCACAAAAACCAATAGTTCACGATTTTAACACAGTTTCTTTAACTTGTCACATATAACCAACGTCTATTCCCAAACACCACTATTAAGTGATAAGCAATTTTAGTTGTAACCAATTTGTTTGCAAGAGAAAATGAAGACAGTGTTATTGCTTTGAATATGTTTCCAAAATTAAGCATCGCTCAGTCGGTTTCGAATATATACAATTATCAAAAATTTCCAGTGGTTTACGGAATATATACACTTATCAACCATGGAACATGCAGTGGTTTTCGTAACGTACAGAATTACGGACCATCTTCCCTATTTCGGAATATATAGAATCATCACCATTAATTGTCCCGTCGTTTTGGGATTGTATAGAATTAGATATAATCTTGTTGTCGCGCTAGCTTCCGTCCCGGCCATACGTGAGAAGGGCCGCCAGCAACGTGCGGACGGTCATCAGTTTCATAATGCTGGAAGCCGTCGTATAAGTGAACTATTCTTGAGTATACCGTGTAAAACATCAATCATGCGAATGAATCGTTTTCAGAACATACAGTTATCAACTTGCCCCGTTGTTTTCGGAGTGTATACAATTAGTAACATTATCCTGTTGTTTTACACACATAGAGGATTACCAATATTGTCTTGTCGTTCTCAGCATACGCAGAACTATATCGGCATTGCATTGTCTCATTCAGAACGTATAACTGACCTACATAGTCTTCTTGTTTGTAGAAGTATAGAGTTAGCTACACTGTCTTATTCTTTGCATACGCAGAACTACATCGCCATGGCATTGTGGCTTTCAGAACGTACACGTATAAAATGACAGACGTTGTCCTGTCGTTTGCAGAATGGATATAATTACCGACATCGCTTCAGCCGTTTTCGGCATGCCCACAGTTTCCGACATGACCCTTTATTTGTGAATGTAAATGTGCGTTTATTATCATTTGGGTTACTCAGAGTTTTACCTACAATCGTGACTTACTAGGTTTATATTTATACAAGTATATATAGCTTTACTTCACTCAGTATGCTCAAATACTCACACTGGCAAATAAAGTATTTCAAAACTAATTATTACTGGAACAGTTTGTCACTATTTTTCAAGTAATACTCGAATTAAAGTGATAAATAATACCTGTTGAGGAGAAATGTTTTCAAGAAGCTTGTCAATCCTAACTGGAACTGTTCTTTGATTGCTATAGTTATGATAAACGGAAATCTGTATGTAGCTAATATTTATCGGTTATATACATGCGTTGAGAGATTCCCATCATGGTTCAGGGGTATACAGCATGCGCACTCTGATCATGTTGACGTCAGAAATTTCCTCTGGCATACCTTCGATCGTTTCCTTCAAATTCCCATGTCTTTCACCAATACACCTGACCATGGCAAGCTATAATTTATGAATCACTAATTTACCCGCAGGAACACGTGCATTTAGAAAATTAAAGAAAACGTTTCTTGAAAGAAAGCCGTAGTAGTGTACTGTGTACAGCCAATTGGCCAAGGAGTAATGGTTGTTGCGCTAGGGTGTCGTTTTTACCCAGGTGGACGCTTCTCATCAATGCGGATTCAAGCTCTGCTCACGCTGCCTTCCTCTCCAGTTGTGTGTGTGAAGATCCACCAGCAACTTGCGGGTGGTAGTGGGAGAGGTCGTATATGTGAAATATCCTTGAGTTTATAACGTTCAGCCACAACCAATTCATGGCAAATGACACCCTGTGACACTCAGTAAACCGCAGTGTCCGGTGGAAACCACCGACCTTGGCAATATACACGAACACACAACAAAAAACACGAAAATATTGGTTCACTGTTTTAAATAAATATCTATTGCAACACGATTAGGATATAACAAAAAGTTTCAACAATTTTGAGATTACGCATCCTGGTACCATGCTGTTCATTAGGTGGAGCATTTATATACCCAGAGAATGGCTTTATGTTTGGCAAACTTAATATATGTGCATATAAGCAGGGTTTATAAATTATCAACTGAGACACAAAACTGACCCAAACTTGGGGAAATAACCAAAAATTATACTAAGTAGAAAGTGTGGAAAAATTTACATCTTTGGCTGAACAGAATTTAACTTTCACATGTCACTATATATTTATTAAAGTAGAAATATAATATTTTCCGCAACAAACCATTAAATTACAGCAGGTTGGGAGCTAAATGTACTAAAACAACCGGAGTAAGATTTAAAGAAAAAAAGTAATGTATCACAGAAATTTTGGACGGATAATCATGATATATACATATATATAACTAGCAATCAGTACTCGAAAACATAACCCGTTCCTTAAAAACGAGTAAATTACCTAAAATCTCGCCCATGCCCCTACAGTATACGTGATTCTGAGAGCTCTACTGATCTTCAAAATATGTTTTGTGATTTGTTTGGGAAGCAGGATGATATCCCACTTTAAACATGTAAACTTCCTCGCTAAAAGTCAATACGACATTTATTTACCTCAAAAAACGCAACTCTGTGGGCGAAAATTTAGATCATTTACCCAAAATAGATATCAGCGGCGTCCATATCATACTAAACACGTGCACGCTTGCAGTTTGCAACTTGTTGCTTGTACCAGATCGTACGTCTCTATAACACGATACTGTAGAATTTATATATTACTATTTTCACTTGTGGGATAGTCTAGACATCTTTCACATTAAAAATATCTCAGGTTTTCAGTGTACAGTTGTAAAGGGACTCTTCTCTAAATCATTCTGCGATAAAACTACCGTTTGTATGGCGGTAGGCTCTTTGCTACATACAATTTTAATTTCAATACCGAGGGGAAGAAAGCAATGTAATTTCGTTCACCCACTTTTCGTCTTTGGGTAAAAATTAATATTACTGAAAAAAACCCTACCTGAACAGATGATACTGAGATACCTGCTATAGTGTTTGGACTACACTAGACACCTGTTTGTTATCTGTCATAAAAGGTTGATTGTGCCTAGGTAAGACTGTATACAGGCAATAAAATGTAACCAGGGCTTAAATGTTTGGACTAGCTCAAAGAGAGGAGAACCCATAAGTAGATCTACGTGGACAGAATTTAACAGCTAACCCTTTACATTCATGTCGAGGACATCTTACCTGGATGATGCCTACTTATACAAAGAATAGCCCATATTTCCTCCACATCGACCTACATATGATACAGCATTGTTCAACCAGAGCAAAACAGCCCACAAATAAGAGCACTGTTCGGCTCCAGAAAAAACTGCTAACATAATTTACAGAACAGGTCAGAACGGATCAGAAATAGAAGAGCGCAAGATTCATTGGATTTAAAACCAGTTCGTCGAGGATCGAGTGTCTTTAAGGTCGTAAATACCAAGCTTAAGAAATAATTTTTGAGAATCTCACTCAATAAACCTCAAACAAATTAAACGAATCTCACTAGCTCTCAGCTCAGAGCATTTTCTGCCGATAGATATCTGACCAGAAAATCACATATCATAGTAGTTACGTAGTCCCTTTAGTGGGCCATGTGTTACATGTCAGTTGAGAATGCTACCTATAAACTAAATGGCTAAAGTATATTGCCAGTAGCACTGGTGAAACAAAAAACAGTGCACCACAAAGATTATATACAACATGACCCTTCCAGAGTGAGAGGCTCTTAAGTGACATTGAACCATTAAATAAAGCTTAAATCAACATGGTCATTAAACGCACATGGATTACATGTAGTCCAAAATACTGCAGCTTTTTGAGGAACTGAATGTCTTGCTATGACTCAAAGTAAACAACATGGCATATGACATTCAGTGTTTAATTAAACTACATTTAGACTTCTTTTCATGAATAAAAATAGATCTTCATATTTCTTATAAAAACTTCAGAAAAGTTGCCAATAAATTCAACTGGACCAATCTTGACTTAATGGTTAGCTGTCACTCAAAAGTATATGTCCCTGTCCCTCCTACAAGCACTGTCTACAATCAGTAGTAGGTATCAATGCTGGGTAGGCTCTTTACTCCTGCTGTCTTCTTGATGGGGCCTTTCTTGGGGTCAATAATTCTGTGGTCATCAGGAATGTTTCTACAACAGCAAAACGGATTTGTAAAAATCAATTCAAATCTATTCGGGCGGTTAAACAAAACAGCAAATGTGACCTATAATTAGAAAGCCCAAGTTAAAACTTTGTTAAAAGGATTTAATTTACTGTGTAAACTATACTCAATCTTATAAAATTAAGCAAGCCTTCAACTGAAAATTGTTCTTTTATGGCAAACAGAAGGATTACTTTGATTCCAAAAACGTGCATTTCTATTTATTTATTTGATCAGTGTTTTACGCCGTGCTCAAGAATATTTCACTTACACAATGGCAACGAACATTTCAAGCCATCCTGGAAACAAATTACTGGCAATACAAACAAGAAGACTGGAAAAAAACAGGGGATTATTTCATGCCCCTTGGGGCAAAAATGGAAACAAACATGAAGTAATCGTGGTAATGGTGGAAAAGCACTAACTGACAGACTGCTACCAACTGAGCCCTGCGAGAACATCCTCTTCTCATGTTCCCTCAATTGCCACATATATTTATTTATTTATTTATATGACTGGTGTTTTACGTCGTACGCAAGAATATTTCACTCACATGACGGCAACCAGCATTATGGTGGGAGGAAACTGGGAAGAGTCCGGGGGAAACCCACAACCATCGTACTGCCACATATATGAGTCTGACCTAAATACATGGGCTCTTTTAACACCACCACCTCCCTGTATCTGATGCAGCATTTAGGCGTGATATTCATATAAGTTAAAATTCAGAGTGAGATTTACATGTGATCAGTTCAGTGCATATTTGCATGTTATGTATCGGTCCTATCAATTTGGAGAAAATTCATGGTGAGGAGCTTGGTTTCGCATAGTATAAACTGTGTTATGGCATTGAGCCTTCCATTACAAGTATGCAGAGAACACGTATGCATGTGAAATCTGAAAATGATAAATCCACCTGGGCCCAGTTTCATGAAACGCACTTAGCCATTAAACTATCTCTGTAACTGCCATGACAACACATGTTGTAGAGATAGGAAGTGCACTTAGCTCAGGGCTACTTAGCCCTAAGTACACTTCATGAAACCAGCCTCAGGAACAATAGGAGTGGCCACTTACCCATCAGCATTGCGTGGTGTTTTGTTGGTTCGTGCACTCTCTCCAGACGCTTTAGACTGGACCCTCAGCTCATTCAGGTTGTGTTTTGTGGAGTTGATCTCCAAAACGTACTGCTTCCTCTCATCATTAGCCTTGTGATAGACCTTCATAGAGGAAAACAGATGGTCACAATAAGCTAGCACAAAATCCTAACCACATTCTTCTGACATGTCGGCAACTTACAATTATAATCAACCTCAAAATGGGTGTCTAGTCAAAATGACACTAAATCTGGAGAAAAGGTACACGTTTAAAGGCAAAATAGGCCATAAAATATTGCTTTGATGCTCACAGCTCAATTTTTCCAGTAACTTTATAGCAGTGCGCAAAATTGTAGGTAATTTACTGTAACCATCAACATATGATTACCGAGAAGTTGCAATATCCAGCAGTGGTCAAGAATAGACGCACACATCAAAGAAACTTCCGCCAAAAAAGAATAAATGTCTCATTGTGATAGTACAGGCAGAATTTTAATCACTTTCACACTACAAAAATCATGCTCTACTGAATTTTCACGCAAAGTAATGTTGTGTAGCATTAGGATATCCTTCACAGAATTTATCTAACAACATCGTTCAGCTGAAAACCTGTACAACATCAAGCAGTCTCAACACATCACAGCATATTAAGAGCCAGTCATACAACTCTCGCCACTGTTATCCAGAAATGAAGGTATTTTCAGGGATTTTGTCAACCAGGCCCTTGAAACTTGCTGGTCATCAAGACTAATATATGGGGAAATTTTTGCAACAAAAATAAGCGGTATAGCTCAAAAGACATTACAATTCTCAACGTACTTTCTGTGGCAACACATTCATGTCCTTGCCTCCAATAGCTGTAAAAATGTACTTCAAACATTCCACAAAACTTCCTCCTCGCAGTGCTAATAATATTTACACTCAGTAACAGATCTAACCTCTTGAAGTAACAAAAAGTTGAACACCTACATGAATTCTCGCTGGCAGTGTTATCATTCCGGGTCATCTAAACAACGACAACAACACGGCGGAAGGTAGACCGGTTTCAATTTGCGCTGGTGTACAAGCTGACCAGTGGTCGTTAGCTACAGGATACGCTCAGCGCATGAGTTAGATTTCGATAAAGATTGCAAACATAGTGCACCATGTGACGACAATGGCGCATGCAGCTGTTTGGCTTTTTATTTTTTCACGGAGTTAGAGATATTGCTGTATGAATATGTTGGTAGCGCTGTATAGAGAGTGTTCCGAGGAGTGTTTCTAATACATTTATATTGTTGCTGGAGCTAAGGCGTCTGAAAGAACTGTGTAGCACCAAAAGGTAAGCTGAACATCTGATAAATGTGTTCGTGTATCGCCGATACTGTTGATTAGTGCTGCAAAACATTCTCCAAAGTCTGTTGCATATATACTCCATACGTCAAGATCCTATGTGCCCTGATTCTAAAATGACAACAAAATCTGAGGGAAGGCCTGTCCGATGGCAGAAGTTGGCACAACTTATATGATTCCCCTTAAAGTGAACATAAACAAAGTCATGAAGTTAATCATTATATCAAATTCAGTTGATTGGTGTGGTTTAGTCATCAAAGCGAATCATCAATGCAGAAACATAAAGTACAAGTGCCCTGAAGATTTTGAGCAAATTGGCATACTGTAAGTCACTGACATTTATGAGACCGTATGCTCTTACCTTTGACTCCTGGTCCAGTCTCCATTCCAAGTCTCGTAACTGGTTCAACAGCTGGTTCTTGTCCTTCTCCAGTGCCTTAATCATCTGAGGATTGGCCTGTTTGAAAGAGTGACAGATTGTTGGTATTTCTCATTTGACAAATGTTTAACATTTTTAATACTCCCAGTGTTGACTTGGTTTTTACAGGACATTTAATGTTTCCAGGATATAGGTTAGGTTATTATAAGACATTCAATGTTCAAAGGATATTTTTTTTTAATTTTTTTTTATAGGACTTCTTTTAATACATCCAGGCTATTGATTACAGGTGGGCCATCTTCTAATCAAGCCTCACAACAATTTTCTAACATTTGAAAAACTCTGAAGATCAGACAAAATGAGTGACTTTATAATCATGAAATATTGAAATTTTAGACCAAGTACAGAACAAACATCTTGAAAACTTCCCAAGCCATAAATAATATCACTACATTATTTTCAATAGTGCACTAGTCCTGAGGCCTCTGTGCTGATCATATTGGTTAGCATGCTAACGCAGTACAATGACCATTTCTGGCTGGATTCTTCTCCTGTCATACATCTGCTAGTGTCCTGAGGATGGTCATGGGTTTACCTGGGCTATGTCCGGTTTCCTCCCACCATAATGTTGGCTACCATTGTATAATTGAAACATTCTTGAGCATGGCATAAAAAAAATCAAATAAATATATCCAAAAAACACCAGTTAACAGAAATTAGCATAGGTATAGGCTGGCATCAGAATTTGAGCTACAAACACAATGTACATGTATCATATTTATTGATATTACCAAAAATTTAGTCCAGAAAAATGCATTTTTAGAGTCATAAAATATTACTTTTGGTACTGAAACTTACATTTTCCCAACAGGACATCATCCAACCTTCTAAGCAATCTCAACATATCTTTCTAAGATCAGTGGAACTCATGTGCAGAACATTATGTCATGGTCAAAATGTTAGGTCAGTTAGGGTATGCACAGTAACTTTGCAAACCAAATCATAAGCACTACAAGGACACAAAATCCCACACATTCACAGATATCCCATGCTCAACACGTCCGCCTGTTACTAGCTATCACAAAACTGCATCACTTATAACTTATTCATTAATCTACATACCGTACAAAACAGCAATTAATTTGGATAATTAGGCTTTTGTGATTTGCCCGGTACAAAAGTTCAGCTTCCAATTATGTATCAACTCATAACCTTTCCATGTGTATGTACCGTAGAGAGGTATTTATTGGCATAACTAACTATTACACTAAAAATGCATTCATCCTGATCTATCGTGAAATGAAAAGAACTACAATGTTTGTCTTTTGGCTATATGCATTTAAGAATCTTTGGGCACTTCATACATATATCTAGGCGATGATCTTGTTTTTCCATATCACTTACAGGGGATGAACATTTTAATGTATCCAAACAAAATACCATATCTTTTAAGTGCAACATACATGTACAATGGTCTGAGCAAATTTTCCTCCACAGAATATACATATGGTATGTGCTTTTCATACAATAAAAAAGAAGTTTATTGTACAAAACTTAAGCACTCACAATGCCTGTCATTCGGATTTGTATATTCATGATCTACCGTACGGTACAACATAAATGCATGTGATTACTCACATGTAATTGTAATTTGGTGCCCTGGGTAAGAGTAGTTCAATACAAACAGGTTTTAAAAAATGATATAAATCGAAATTCAACCTTCCGTACTACTACCTGTATAGATGTATAACACGAAGGCTGCATGTGGAGGTTTTATGTCCAATTAAGTCTGCTCCTCCTGATGCATGTTTTTTGTTTTTTTTTTCTTTTACTCCAGACCATGCTGTTGAATTTATAAATTAAAGAGATCTGTGTATCAAATTGCAGATGCACTCTGGAACGTCTTGCACAAGCAGGGGGTTAATCGTATTGACCAAGTCTGAATATAAACCTGTACATGAAGATTGCCGAAAACTTGTACCACTCTCTATACACTTAAAATTAGTTTTTGAAGTGTGGAAAACAAATTTCAAAACCACAGTGTAATCCAAGTAGCATGCTGAATATTCCCTTTGTTATGTTTCAGACTGGTACGAGGTTTAAATTGTCAGGCAGTACTTTCATACTTAGTACCTGACAAGATGAGGATTTGATGCCTGACGATGTCCTTGTCAGGTTACTTATTTACAGGCTAGTGCAGCATAATGACCCAGTTGCCTCTCACCAATATGATCACTGTGGGTTCAAATGCGGCACATGCTGGCCTAATCTCCGGCCGTATGTGGGGTGGTCTACCAGCAACATGCAGATGGTTATGGGTTTCCACAAGATGAATTTTTCATCTGTATCTAATAAAAGTCATTTTTACCTGGGAGAAATTTACAGATGTGATGCACACTAATAATGATTCTCTCCCGCAGAGAGAGAGAGAGAGTGTACGACAGAGTGCCCTACAGATCAAAGATAGCTGGGACAGAAGTACGTGATTTGGAGCATTTGACAGGCTGTTATGAGACAGACTTGTCTTACTTATTGTCAGACAGAAATGTCTTATTTTCACTTGACAATTAAGCCACATGTAAGAGAACTATTGCACATGTAAGTCACATACTGGAGAGTGACTCATCCTACAACCAGCCACTGGCAGTCATTTTCACTTGGTTCACTGATAACAGAGAAAGTAGTATTATTCTCTTGATGTGTTATTGGTCTGGTGGAGAGTGATTCCCTACTATTACTATACCACTGGAGAACGTTAAGTGTTTATAAATGAAGTAGAAAATAATAATCAGCATGGAAGTTTCTTATAATGTAACCAGAGCACACTGTATATATAAACATTAATACACATGTTCCACTACACATTATCTGTACACATGCACTCTTACAAACCTTTACATTTAGACATGCAAATTTACAAGCATGTATACATGCCCTCTTACAAATCTTTACACATGCAGTCTTACAACCATGTACACACACCTTCTTACAAGCACAAAATGCACACATATACTCTTACAAACACATACATGTACACAAGCATTCATTCTTTCAAACACGTACACAAGCACTCCTATGAACATGTACACATGCACTCTTGCAAACATTTACATATGCATAGTTGCAAACATTAACACTTGCACTCTAGGAAATATGCAAACATCCTTTCACTCTTATGAACACGTACACAAGCACTCTTACAAACATGTACACATTCACTCTTACAAACACATCCACATGTACTCTTACACACACATGCACACTGACCTTAAAACATTGTATGAATATATTTTTTCAGTAACCAGGTTAGTGTCTGATCTACATTTTGCCCTCTCAAAGCTTCTGTGTTTATGAGTTTCATGTCATTGTACATAGAGTGTATACTACATTCTGGAAATATGTACCCATTTTGTAAACATCAACATTTTGTAATCAAACTATCCAGAATTTTCTTTATGTCAGTATATAAATATGAGCCAGGATGTTGTTAAGATCATGGTTTTTTACTTAAGTTCACATGAGAGCAGTCATATTTACTGTCATCTACTTGAGCATTTTGCTGGGATATCGCTGGAGCTTGATTTTCACGCCATTTGACCTACGTCATTTCATACTCCATTTCCATGCGAAGCATTTTGTGAGCTTACGTTTTGCCACTTGCTATTTTCTTTGAGACATTCTTTTGGAGCTTGTGTTGCTCATTGTCTCTTCATGCGATTATGTACATTTCATACCAGTTTACCCTGAAAGTGACTTTGTGTATATTTCTGCGGACTGAAACATACATGCATACAGTTCGGCATGAGGCACGCCATTGTCTTCCCGTCCACCTTGGAAAGTTGGATATTAAAACCACCGTCGGCATACCGTGCCCACAGTTGTTCCTCACTACAGGACTGTCATCCTTCGATCATCCCTTTGGAGAATTCCAAAGAACTGTGAATTCTATATTCAGATGGACTGACTTGCCTTTGGAAGCCAGATTATCCCATACGGATTTGGACGTTATCATCAGTAAGAAATTATACATTTTGCAAATATCTGTATTGTTTTGTATATTATTGTCAGTTGTGCTATTTGTCTATTTTGTTCAAATATATGTATTGAACTTAGTCAAGCGTCTTTGTGTTTATCATTTTTCCTCTCCAACAGTGGTACCTTACATTTACAAACCCAACCACATGCGCTCTTAGAAACAAGTACACATGTACTCTAATACAAAAATGGACGCATGCATTCTTACAAACACATGGACATGTACTCTCCAAACATGTGCAAATGCATCCTTACAATCACCCATCACCAAACCCTACGTATACCTGCATGGTATTACACACATGTACATCACTAATAACACACATTACATGCAACTTGAATATTTGTACACGCAACCTTAGAAACTCATCTGTAAGCAACAAGTATACGTGTAGTTATTAGCTTGCATGTACTGTGCATGTACATGCCATCCCAACATAATGCTGGCTGCCGTTGTAGAACATGTACAGAAGTGACATACTCTGGCCAGTAGAACACAGAAGACATGTACATGTACTTAATAACGCCTGAAGTACACGTATATAGGCGCACATGTAATGTCTATCATGACACTTTGACGTTTCTATCATACGCACCGTGTACATGCAAACTGCAAATGTCTCCACGTATATCATGTAGCTATGAATTTGTACACGTATATATATAGCTCTTACACTTTTCTGTCCGCAGCATGATGTTTACTTATCAGCACGTGCAAGGAACTAAGGTTATGGATCTGGATGCACATGTGCTGCAGGGGGACTTAAATGTGGGTGTATACAAGTATCAACTACATTTACACACCATGTTTTTATCACATGAAGATTAAATTTTCTTTTCATTCAAGAGCAGATCTGTGACATTTTCTTACAGAATGATCTTAACACACGTAGCTTACAACTGTTTCATCATTCAGAGATGGTGCAACTTTAAGTTTTCAAGGACATGTCCAGAATGACACAAAATGTCTGATGAAAATAACCACAAAATGTTCTTTTCTGAGGATCTGAAGTCTAGAGAGAACTGGCTTTCATTGGACCCACTGTTGAGTATTAAAGCTATACACAAATGCCCAAGTGGTAAATATCACATTTGCATTCAAAAATGTCCAAAGTGCAGGTTTTTCACCTTTGACAAGACAGAGGAAATTATTTTTAAGATCAAGTCAAAGTATAACAATTCCAAGACCCTTAAGAAGATATACCCGTCACCTGCAAAATGAATTAGCCTACTTGAATTAGCCTAACACACCTGGAAATCATCATAAAAGCAGGTCAAACTAGAAGCACGTCGATAAACAGCCAAGCAAATATGAAAACAACGTACATGAATGGTGTTGTGACAGGTATACTTATGATAACCTAGATGTTACAGAAAGGCATGTTGTAGGACCGAAAACCGGACTTTTCAACACCCTGTACACATCTTCAAGTAAAACTATGAATGCTCCATCTGCAGTGTGATTGAATTCAGTATATAATGCTGTGGCTGTTAAGAACAAAAACTATACATGCACAAAAAAAAAAAGAAAAAACACACACAGACACACACAAACACCCCCCCCCCCCAACCACACACACAAACACGCATTCCAAAACAGCATCAATAAAACTGAGCTACACACAGGAAATGTGAATCCTCATACATTACATGTGAATCAAAAATCACTTCTATACAATGTACACATAAGCGTGTAGTTTAATAGCCCTACCCTCTGTGTGATTGCTTAGGTTTTAAAGAGAAACTCGTAAAACTGCTTCTCGCCTTGAACAATGCATGGTGTCTTCTAATAGCTGCCCAGCTATGATGCCAACACATTTATGGGGTTTCCTCACAGAGATGCCAGAAGACACAAAGACCCAACTCCCCACGCAACTATGGTCACAGTAATACATGGGGCACAACACCGATGTCTAATGCTTTATACTCAATAATATTTCACTTTAATACGTGCAGTAACAGTACTGCATTAATTGCTCGCAATGTTTGTGGATGGAGAAAACTGGGCAGAGCCCATATAAACACATCAAACCTGAATGACAGTTGTAACTGACATTCGTAAGAGAACTTAGTTGCAGTCAACCAGATTATTGATCTGCATTGACTCCAGCACATTTAGAATCAAACTGATCCAGGACCAATTTGCAGCTGCGAGACTGACTTGGTCTTCACCTGATTGAGTCAGAGTGATTGATACCCTCCGCATATCCTTTTCCCAGTATGTCTTCAGACACAGTTTGGAGTTAGATACATACATATAGATATGGGTCTACTTACATCTGAGAGATCATCAAAGTTCTTCATATCCCTGGGTGTTCGACCAGCTGGAGGTAAATGACAATACATCACCATTAGACCATTTTACAAGTAAGTTTTACTGCTTATAATGTCTAAAAATGATGAATCGATATAAACATTTATCACAACTCAGAGAAAATTCTAGGCCTCTGATTGGTCTATCTGCCTTGAAGAGGCTACTGTATTTGCAAAAAAGGCAAGCAATACAGTCTCACGCCTTTGATAGTTTTTCTGTATCCCTATGGATGCAACGTTTCTCATGCCAGAGGATAGTAACGTTTGTCAGCAATATATGAGTGAATAACTTTTCTTGCCTCTATTTTCCAAAGTGTACTAGTGATTCAGCATTCAGCAACAACATGTAGAAAAGTTTCTTGTAGCATCTTTCCGACACAGTAAAATTGCAAACCACTGCAAATCGAATGGAAAGTTACTGTCTAGCAGTCGATTTAAAGCAAGTGTTTTTTTTTTGGGTCCGCGCCGTCAGTACCACAGTCAAAAGCTGTTCTCATCGTGTGAGCTGTGACATCGGTCTCAGTCGCTCAATAAGTGACAAAGCTTCAGTGAAAACATGGTGTGTTTTGGCGAAAATATCAACAAAAGTCGCCCGTAATGCTCTTCATTGTGATAAATTCATTATACCAGCATGTTACGTGGGTACAGGGCCTGATATTTCGTCTCATTGTCTCGACGAATTATCAGGACACGTACCTACGCAACACGCTGGTATAACTTAGAGCATTTTATGCACAGGGCGGTAAGTCGTGTCTTGTACCATGTACCAGTACTCAGTCCCTACTGGTGCATATAGCACTTTCTTTCTCATTCTGTTTGAATGGGTACTGCATTGATTAATGAAATTATTTCATCTGATATCTATCATTCATATCTGTCTGGTTTATTTAAGCATTCATCTAGAAACTAATGTGGCCTCCCAGTAATGGCAGTACAACTACACAATGCCACAAGGCTGTTCTATTACCAGCACTGCAGTATAAGCAAATTGGCCAAACCCATATTAATAGAGAGCTCCAGTCCATTCCAGCCCACTTCATGCAAAGTGGGTTCTGCCATTACTTTATAAGGCATGACCTGTCATATTACCCGTAATTTAAGTGGGATTCTCATGATTATTTCCTCAATCAAACTTTCTGATACGGGCTTTGTGTTTAAAACAATACTTTCTGGTGCCTTATTCCACATTTGTAGTGTTGTAAAATAAAAAATAAAACCATACACCTGCCCAAACCAAAACTACTCATGACGGAGAGAGTAAGTGTTACCATCTTTGAGGTTTTTCCTGGCCTCCTCCACCTTGGTCTGTAACACGAGGATCTGTCGTTGTAACTGCTGGTTCATCTCCTCCTGTGTCTCAAACCTTGTCTTCCACTCGTTACCTGGAAACAATTAGGTAAGGCACAACAGGTAAAACACAAACATGTAAGACACAACAGGTAAGGCACAAACAAGTAGAATACCTTATAATCAAGAAAATTTCACTTCTACGACAGAAGCCAGCATTATGGTGTGAGGCAACTGGGCAGAGCCTTTGGGAAACCCACGACCATCTGCAGTTTGCGACAGACCTTCCCATGTATGACCCTGAACTACCTGTAGACCTACATGTATGCATGCATGTGGAAATATTTAATCTGTTGTTATATAATTGCATATAACCCATTTTTTATAGATACAGTGTAATCACGGTTATAGGTCATTTGTTTCTTTTGCTACTTCTTGGTGGCATATTATCTAGTCAAACATGTAAAGATAAAAAATGTTCATTGTAAATCTTGATATCTGCTCTCTGCCTCTTTGCCTTTTTCAGTTTCTTTCTTTTCAAGCAGTTTTGAAACGGGTATACATTCATTAAAATATTGCAAAGATTCAGGTACCAACTTCAAATTTACTGAGAGACTGAGGACATTTATACGTAAATGTGAAGTCATGAATTTACAGTAACTCTGAGTAAATTATAAATCTAAAATGGCTATCATATAAAACTGATGGTTTAAGTCACCAGTTTACAGAGGTACAAGGAGGCCTACCCTCATCTCCTATTGTATCCAGCCGTTTGTCCAATTCCTCCACTGTTGTCTTCAGTTCTGCGGATGACTGATCCAGCATTTCCCTGGATGTTACAAGAGAAAGAAGCACAGTGAATTTTTATACAAAGATTCATTTAACTGAAATTTTTTATTACACTGTAAATACCTGTATCTAGACCATGCTACCATACTTCTTGAAACTTTTCACATGTTTTCTAGTTGTTCATTCAAGCCTTTGATTGGTGTTTTACGCCACACTCAAGAATATTTCACTTGAAAGTTCCAGTTTGAAGACCGACACTTGTGTTCCACCAATGTGGTCAGTGTGAATATATCTGCATGTCTACGCCATACCTGGCCGCAGGCCACAACCATCTTGTATCCCTTGTCAAAACTGGAGAAAGTTAATTATACTGGTAGGCCAGTGTTAGAAATGTTGCAATTACAAGTAATTACAGAGGTTTGTACCTGTAAATTATGTAACTGCACAGTGTACCAATATTAGTCATGTAACTGCACAGTGTACCAATATTAGTCATGTAACTGCACAGTGTACCAATATTAGTCATGTAACTGCACAGTGTACCAATATTAGTCATGTAACTGCACAGTGTACCAATATTAGTCATGTAACTGCACAGTGTACCAATATTAGTCATGTAACTGCACAGTGTACCAATATTAGTCATGTAACTGCACAGTGTACCAATATTAGTCATGTAACTGCACAGTGTACCAATATTAGTCATGTAACTGCACAGTGTACCAATATTAGTCATGTAACTGCACAGTGTACCAATATTAGTCATGTAACTGCACAGTGTACCAATATTAGTCATGTAACTGCACAGTGTACCAATATTAGTCATGTAACTGCACAGTGTACCAATATTAGTCATGTTAGTTGGCCAACTACAGTACATTTTTTGGAGATGACTGCAGTTTCATTGAAGTAAATCTTATTTTTGGTATTTAATTTTCGTTTCTCGGTCAGTCGGGCACAGAACTGTGGATAACACTACTATCAATCTTTATACTGGCCACCGTCAGCCTTGCAAACTTTTACGTGTAGAAATGGTAAAATGCTCAGTGAGGTACCAGTACATCAAACTGATCTGAATTAAAAATCAATTGTGGCCAAAGCTATATGATGATGTGATAGTTGATTGAATGTCCACTGCAGTGATGCTTGACAATTCAGAATTTAACTGAACTACCGGGTAGGCCTATTGATTCAACTTCGACTACCTCTGAGGCATATGTGATTGTGACGGGAGGCTGGTACAGTGGAGGTAGCCTTATACTGGCAGACTAGAGGCCCCACTGGTTACTGCATGCTGTGATTGGTAGGCCCAAACAACTACAGCTGTACTTACCCTCATAAAATACATACCACTGAAGTGAGAGATACTTTAGTTCCCCATATTAATCGGATTTGCCACATCAATTTAACACCGCTGATTGTTTTACTTCGGCAGAAATTAAGTATCACAAATATGTGTTTACAGCTAAGAACCCAACGTGGGCAAAGGGAGACTACTCTGCAGAACCATTCTCCTGGCCTAACAGCGTCGAAGCGACAAGTGCCTTGCAAATTTTCGACACAGACGCTAGTTCACATACAGCATCAACAAATGCAACGCAATCGTAAAGTAAACGATGACCTTAATTTTCAAATGTCCAGGAGTTTACTCACTTCATTTGGCGTTCTTGCTGAATTTCAGCCCGAAGTCTCTCCAACTCGAAATCATCCATCATGTCTACGGCCATCTTGTTTTTCCTGTTGCAACTCGTTTCTATGTAATTTGGTGTGACGTCACATGCTGGTCATAACATCAATGCCAACTGATGTACTACCACCAGAAAAATAGACCCCCCTAAAGGGTACAAATTACTTAAGGAGATATGGAGATTTTTCTTTTTTTGTATCATTTTTTATTTTTTAATCGTTTCAGTAGCCCGGTACATCGTTTCATATATTTTATGTAAAAGCTGCAAAAAAAAGTCATAGAAGTGTCTTAAAGAATCTTGCCTAACATGTATGTTCACGGTATAGCAGGTGTATACTTAGTCACGTGAATATAGGCCTAGCATTGCAAACAGTTTGTAAATATTTGCATAACAAAGGCTGTACGCTACAAACATAATTCAGTATACCTTTTTTTCAAAAGTTATACTTGTTTTTCTTTCCAGCATAAAATATTATTCCTGCAGGAAAGGACTGAAATAGGCCTACTGCGGATGTTTGTGGAGTTTCCTCCCACGATAACCCTGCACGTGCCAGTACGTACACTGTATAAGTGAAATAGTTGGTTTCCCTCGGGAACTGCCCGGTTTCCTCCCACCATAACCCTGCACGTGCCAGTACGTACACTGTATAAGTGAAATATTGGGTTTCCCTCGGGAACTGCCCGGTTTCCTCACACCATAACGCTGCTTGGCCAAGTTCGAAGGTATTCTTGAAATGTTCTTGAATAGGCTCTATATATATGACATAAAACACAAATCAAATAAATAAAAAAATAAAAAAGTACTGGTAGGATCTAAATATTCATCCTTCTACTAAAAATTTATTTCAATTGCTTTAAACTAATGTTGTACTACTTGTTGATTAAATATAGGATATCGTGTCACTTGTACATTAAGAAGGCATTGTAAAGCTATATGCGTTTAACCATGCAAATTAATCAATCAATCAATCAATTAATCATTCAAATCGAATTCAAGGGTACACCTCTTACAATGATCCATGTAAGGCCATAGCTGTATATACGTGCAGTTGTGCTTGCCCAGCCACCCTGAGCACCCTCCTGTATAGGCCTACAATGTAAGTGAAATATATTCTTGAGTAGGCCTACTTCATTGACCTGTACAGCCAACCGGAGTTTCTAATTGATCATGCATGTCGTTGATGGACTGCATGTAATCAAGATGAAGAATGGGACTAGATCAGGGATTCCCTTGTAACATGGACTTGTGTCTATGCATGTATATATATCCTTCAGGGTAACTGGTATGTAGGCCTAAGCAGCTGTATATGTCCTCATGTCCTATTAGAGTGCGGGGCTTTTCAGTTAACCTATAGATCTGTGAAAGTATAGACTGCCTTATGCATTTTATCTTCGAGCCTTTCAGCTTATCCTACATAACGCCAAGAACAAAGAAATGATTTTACTTTAATCATTATGTCGCAATATTGCGATGTACAGTGTATCAGAAATTGTTAGTCTCCGCGGTGGAAGAACAGAATTTATAGCGAGCAGTTAAACGCGACAATATTTATACAAGAATGCGTGCAGTAATGGAGAAAACTATTAAGAAAGTAGTGGGCGCGAATGAAGTTATTTACGTCGACTCGTTGAAGGCTGCTTAGCGGAATTGTTTTCTTTTGACAGAAAGTGCCTCCTGTAAGTCGATCAGATCACTGTCCCCTGTGTGTGATTAGTGCATGAACGCTGAGAAACAGTTCTCTTTGAAGTGAAAACCGCCATTACAAAGGATTTTGCCTGGATACATTCGTCTTTGCACTTAATTTGGCTGAGTACTTACGTTTTCTTTGTAATAAGTGCTAAAAATGTGTGTGGCTATTTGACTTGATATGATGGATGTGTATATTGTGACTGTTCCAAAGGAAATATATTTTTGTTCTCTTTTTGATTTTTCCTGTACAATTAACTAATTATCTCTCCAGGTACATCGGTTTACTCCATCTAGAAAACATCACCGCTTGTCGATCCTGTAAAATTGTTTGGGTGCATGCAGCGTAGAATACCCATCTAAATTTTCGGGGTTTTTTTCGACACCATACACAATACTTTCCACTTTTTCCATGGCGGTGAGTTGGGTGGGTGTATTAAATGAGAGTGCACAAGCCCGGTAAACCACCAACCTTTGCCTAGGCGTCGAATGGACATTCGTATACAAGCTGTAAACCTAAATAAATCGCAAGATCAGTTTCCAAAACGACAAATAACACAAATCACCAAAGAATTAAGAAAGTATATAAATTCTAATAATAGGACGGATTCAGGCAAAGAGAGTCTCAGTGATGACGAAAAGTGCAATGAATGTTCTACTGTATGGTTGAATGAAATCAATCGTGTATCATTTTAGTATACATGGTGTGGTTGGTCAAATATGTAGAGCGGAATTACAAACAAATATCAAGTAAAGCCCCATAAATTTTGGAAACTCCGTTCGTATTTACTAACAAGAGAGGTGTACTCGTTGTTAAAGGAGCCCTTGCAGCTAGATGCGAAATCACCTCCCGGTATTGCATGAGCGAGGTATATTTTGTTTCGTGCCGAGAAAGAGAGAAAATCTAGTTGAATGTGAAGAACAATTGATGTTCAACATATCTGTGAAAAATTATTTTGATTCATACTCTTTGTTTTGTAAGTAAGCAAAAGTAAAGGTCAAAAGCAGATTTCGCTGGTTTAGGGCCTCTGGCTGGGGGAATTCCCATCATAATAAAAATATTATTACGTGAACCAAAATCATTTGTGCATATTTGATGTCAAGCTAGAGAGTTTTAATGCATTGCGAAACATCATGTTAGTTCACGCAATTGTATTTTTGTAAATCGATAAAATTGAAATATTTTCTCCGGCTATTGGAACTGCATATTCACCATAATAGTTTATGGCTAGTAGATTGTTGTTCCTCATAGTATACAGCGTTAACTCGTGTGGCTAACAAAACCCGCGAGTTTGGAAGTTCGATCCCTGTCTCTGCTTACATTTTTTAGTAACATCATTTACAGAAGAAACAATTAAACCCGGCAAGAGACAAGTCCCATTCGCTTACATATTTGTCATCTATCTCCATATGTTTGCAACAGTAATAAAATGAATAATATATGGTATATACTTCCAATGAAACCTCACTGCAGCCAAAAATATGTAAGTGGTGTCCACATTATCAGTCCGTTTCAACGCGCCACGTGTTAGGTATCAGCAGATGGGAAAGTTACAATGTAGGGAGAGGAATCTACATGTCTTTATCATCTTTATCATTTTTATCCTTAATAAAAATGTCCCAGAAAGTCTCAGTCATATATTCATGATATAATTCCTAAGACTAAACTTGTGTTAAGTCAAACTTCTTATAGATCTGATTGGAAGAGATATTAACAGACAAATTATTGTGTGAAAAAGACACGGTGATCGCTCATGGTTAATAACGAATACTTCTTTATTGTGACAACTTCAACCGCATACTGTCGGGTCCTCCGTGTCTCAGTCGGTTAGCGCGCTAGCGCAATGCAATGATCCAGGAGCCTCCCACCAATGCGGTCACTGTGAGTTCAAATCCAGCTAATGCTGGATTCCTCTGCGGCCGTACGTGGGTAGGTCTGCCAGCAACCTGCGGATGGTCGTGGGTTTCCCTCCAGATCTTTCACGATTTTTTTTGCAGGCTTGTACTGCTGAATCTCACGCCCTTGTGTTTATAATGGTTATCACACCCATCTGGATCCCGGTTTCCTCCCACCATAATCCTGGCCGCCGTCTTGAGTACGGCGTAAAACACCAATCAAATAAGTAAATAAATCAACCGCATACCGGGGTAGCCCTTGGGTCATTCTGCAGTAGATTTGTCACTGTGAGCAGGTTGAAAATCAGGTTGACCGACTTGGGAGTTGATTTCCCGTCTTGTTGCACGAGGATCCATAAGAAACTTAGAGAGTATAGAATAGGGTGTTTGATGAAATATATTTAACACACTAGTGCAGTAATAAAATTGTCACCTTTGACTGAAATCAACAAACAGGATCTAACAGTTGCTTCAAGGCGAGATATGTATACACCATATGTACGACCCATCAGTATTCTGCTATCCAAGTAGGGGAAAATCAAAATATCAAAATCGAAACTGTCGTAAACTTAGTGACAAAATTTCCCACAAGCCAAATAAGTGTTATTAAAATAAGCATGGGCGTACACATTAAAACAGCAAGTAAATGTGAGTTTAAAAACTATATTAGACCTGCGCGCAAAAACTAGAACTATGGTAAACCTATCTTGTATCTTATATTAGAGGTGGAATTTAGTTCAAAATATACCTCTGCAAACAGGAAAAAACATCATCAATAAGGTGTTGAAGTGTTAAAAACCTAAATGGCATGGAATGTGTTAACAGTTTACGTGCTAATGCGTTCAATCAGCAACATCGGCATTGATATAAAAACACACAGCTATTAATACGTTAACATATGTGTTAATTAAAAGTGGCCTTCACCGAATGTCAGATTGTGCAAACGGCCACAGACAAGTGGCCTTCAGCGAATGTTAGATTGCACAAAAGGCCACAGGAACATGGTCGATCACTTGTACATATATTGTCGCCACTTCCTCAAGAATATTGACAAACTTTTTAATTCAGTAAGTAAACAAATACAAGTAGATTTAAAGGTCAACGAAAAGTATACGATATCTTTCAGAAACAACTCACACAATATTTGGGTACTGATCAAGATTCCTCATTGGCTGAAATATAAATGTGTTTCCATTTAAAGATACTCGGTTTTGACTCTATATTTGCATTGCATCTATGTATACCTTAATAACTATTTATTTCCACACAACAGCCAGTTATTTCCATACTACATCTCCTTATTCATATCCACTCTAAGCCACTTATTTTCCCCACGACAGTCACTTATGTACACGAAGAAGCCACTTATTTGACCCACAACAGCCGCTTACTTCCCCTACAACAACCGCTTATTTACACTCTACAGTGAACAAGTCCTATAAATACATGTAAACAGTACTGTGCCTAACTTTATTTCCCCACCCAGCCATGCTAGCACAAGCTTTCACATGTGTATATAGCCAATTAGCCGTTAATATCATATAAAAAATGTGTAAATTGTCGTTAACATATACATGAAGTTATGGAAAATCGACCAATGGCACCAAAACGGTAAAAAACTAGCTTCAGTTCGAATGACAAGCTAAGCAATATTTTTTATTTATTTTGTCTGTATCTGTACGACGGTGCAGCCAAACTGATCAGTGCGTTTATGTAGCCACTACTCGTTTATCAGAGGCTGTAAGGAGAGCGACCCTTTGAACGAGTGAGCCATCGCGGTTCTCGACCGATGATATTTACAACCGCTTTCGATCTCAATGTATTACGTCAGTCATCACGACAGCATGGAAAATTCATTATGGCCTCCAGCCGAGAGAGACATTCCGACTTCATACATCGCTTCTAACCAATGCATTCACGCATGTGATGAAATGTATGCCCATGTACATGTAGACTTGTAATGATTAAGTATGTCAAACCGTTACAAAAGGAAAGCACATGTTCATGTCTATAATTCTTCCAGACATTATATAGCTATCATTGCCATGTAGCGGCTATTAAGCAGAGTGTTCATGGTTACCTAATTTGTATAAATTAGTTCTATGCTAAGAACCTATACATGCTTGATGTCCCACTACACCGTCATTAATATGCTTACATTAATCAGTGATGGAGTGCAGTATACGGTATAACGTAACTTTGCTCCGGCATGCACCCGTTTCCTTTTGCCTGGACCGTGCATAATTGAGAGAAACGATCGAACTCCTGTCCACAATGGTACCACAAATTATATTTTATAATAAAGAAACGGAAATAATCCATTTTATATATGCCATTCTTCATCATAAATAATAATTACCGCATCTTGTTTGAAGAAATCAGTTTGTTGTGTTATGTTTCGTCACAGGGACATGTAGCTTTAAATTTACAAAAAATGGACGAAACATGTACACTTTCCATAATGAAACTTCTTAGGATTATATCTACTTCCGATGTCAACATTTACAATATCAAAATGGGAAATACTTTTAGCTAACAGTTTCATGTTAGAAATAATTCAATTACCTAAATGGTGTTCTTTCTTTCTTGCAGAATATATGCGTTCTAAAATAACCACAATTTGGGAAAAGGAATACACTGATACGATGTCTATCATTGTGGCTTCGTTATACAACCCTGATCAGCCAGATTCTCTGTCTTACCTGGTGCATGTTTGTGATGCTGTATATATGATTCAAAAGCATTGATAAGCTGGACGCAAGTGTACAAACAAAGGGAAACGACTCTGTGTGCTAGGTAGGCCAACCTGTTAATATACCTGTCGTACTACATCGCCGCGCTGAAGTCACGATACTGGACAACCAGTAGGTTAGCGCACCAGCGCAGCGCATTGACCCAGAAAGCCTCCCACCAATGCGATCGCTGTGAGTTCAAGTCCAGCTCATACTGGTCCTCCTCTCCGGCCGCACGTGGCAAGGTCTGCCAGCAACCTGTGGATGATATTGGGTTACCCCCGGGCTTTCTCCACGATGTAGCCGCTGGCTTATAGACTCAGGCACGCTGTTTTAATATTTCCTTTTCGCCAATATAGGGTCTTATCATTTATAATGACATCCATGCACTCGGAAAGGACGTTAAAAGGCATATAAATCTGATTAGGCCTTGAGAATATCTGTCTGTGTCAGTAGTAGAATAGGTCCATGGAGGCGAAGTGATAGAAAACTTGGAAATTGTTGGACTTTCTCTATGTTAAAGTCACTGTATATAAAGACTCGCATCGAGTACAACTGTGGTATTGATTTTAACAGAAGCAAGCGTATATAGGTCCCAAGTAGCGGACTGTAGGCAACAACCCACCAGGGTAGTGTAAAGATGACCACAAAACCAATGTAGACATGAGTGTGGATATGGGGTTAGAGACCAATGTAGACATGAGTTTAGGAAACAGTGTAGACGAGAATGTAGAGACTAATGTAGACACCAGTGCAGACATCAGTGTAGGCAACATTGTGGAGAGCAATGTAGACATTGATCTAGACACTTGCGTGACCATAGACTTTCACTGATGTCTAGTTTTGAATGAGGCGTCTTGCAGCAATAACAATTATGTCACTTAAATCTCGAAACATTCTTCGAACACGAACTTTGTTCATGGATTAAAAATCATTGTCGATGTGTGTGTGAGAGGTTTTTATCATCGTTTATTATCGTATACAATAAGAAATGTGCATATCTGTACGCCAAAGGTTGGAAATTGTGTCAAAACTTGCAACAGGTATGTGGTTTATCGCGGGCACTTCGATGTCCCTCACCATAAGCCTAAAACTGACTGTCCGCGCATAAGAAACACTCTTGAACAGTATTGCTTTGAACAGCAATCATTCAATGAAGAAATCAATAAACCCATCGGTAATTCAATCAACTTAACCTGTAAGAATTGATGCGATAAAGGAGGGTACATATTTATAACAAAAAACCCAAACTCTTCGTTTTCAAAATAGGCAAATTATGAAAACGTTTCTTAGATTGGAACAAGTGGCCTATATCGAACAATTTTAGCTCTGGGAATTTGATTCTTTTGCCTACACTTCCTGTTATGTACCTTATCGACCGATAAATTGGATTTAAAAAAAAAATTAAATGTTTATGTCGGGAGAAGATTGAGTTTTCAACGTACGTATGTATGTATGTACTTATGTCAAAATTTCAAATTTAGGAATGTCATATTCCTAAATTCTTAATAAATTCTGTCGCAAGTAAAAGAATCCACTCATGGTACTTCGGCTCTGGCTTTAAATCAGAGTTGTTTTTATGTACTTTGTAAAGGGGCGGTGATTTACACTTTGGATACTCCTGCGACCTTCACCCATAAAACTGGCCACCGATGGTCATATCAGTGAACAACTTCTTGAGTAAACAAATGAAGTAAATGAATGAAACGAATCATTTCCACTCGGAGACCTATCGACATGTAAATGTATCCCTTGTGTCCAGCTTCAGGGCAATACCCCCAAAAGATCACCTCAGTTGTGCCTTCAGGGAATTGGCTGGATCATGATGCGAAACAACTAGAAGACAAAGCAGGCGAGGTAAAAAACATCCAAAATCGATTAGCATGTTGTGTTGTCCGTGGTGTATTACCTCCGGAATGTAATTTATTTTGTAGCCAAAGGCTTTTACCCAAAACTGTATTAAATCAAGCAGCCTCAAGAAGGTCAACCCTCTTTACACAACTCCCAGTGCAATCAGTGCATCGCGTGAACGAGGAAAAAATGCAGTGTTATACAAAAGTGATTAGCTTTCATTTCTTTGATGTAATTATAAACGCGTTAATAGCGCAGAGCCGAACACCTGCCCGTGTGAAAATTGAGATATTATTAATTTCTATAAAAGCCTACAGCCATGGAAACACTTGAAGAAACTGCAAATCTGTTTTAAGAATTTGTTTTTGCTCTGGGATAAATTCTCTGGTTCTTTAGGCTTGCTTATTTTTTTAATCATCTCAGCATTTTCTCATGATCTTTTATATTCCCTTACCAAAATAGTTTTGTGAGGAATTCACATGTTCCTGAATATTCCAGTGATTTATTTATTGATAGGGATTTCACGCCGTACTCAAGAATATTTCACTTATACGCCGGCGGCCAGCATTATGATGGGAGGAAATCGGGAGAAACCCGCGACCATGAATAATCCAATGAAATTTCCAGGCTAAAGGGTTTGCCGTTTTCTTCAAGCGTCTACTTTGCATAGAATTCTGTACCGAAAGTTCCTTTCTTATTGCCAGTTGTATACGATAATAAACGATGATAGAAACCTCTCACACACATTGACAATGATTTTTAATCCATGAATAAAGCTCGAGTTCGAAGAATGTGTCTAGATTTAAGTGACTGATAATTGCTTTCATCTATTAAATCTTAACGCATTGCAATTTATAGATTTATAGATATGTGGTCTTGTATGAATATTAGACTGTGCAAACTGCAACAGGAGCCTTGTTGACCGTTTATGCTACCATCAAGGGCCCACAAAGAGTGAGTGAATCTACAAATTACTTGTCCAAGGTCGGAGTTGAACCTACACACCGGAAAGGATACAAACACGTTTGTAACTGCCTACATAAGCTTACCTTACTATTTGAAACAAACAAACAAACACTGGACGTCAGCGAATTTTTACAATATGTTTATTTATTGCTTTGATGTTGTCCGACGTTGTCAGGAATATATCAGTTATGACGTTTTAAACACGACTACTGCAAATCTGCACATCCACATGCCTTTGATGTGTTACAACAAAAATCACACAAGTTGTGTACTGTTGATAAGTGAAGCCTCCCCTCATGATTTAAAATCATGACAACCACGATATGGACTAATATATCTCCCAAGTCATTCAGTGTTAGCAACAGGCCGAGGGAGTTAGCGCGCTGATGCAGCCTAATGACCCAGGTGCCTCTCAACAATGCGATCGCTGTGAGTTCAAGTCTAGCTTACAAGGGCTTCCTCTTCGGTTGTACGTGGAAAGGTCCGCCAGCAATCTGCGGATAGTCCGCATGGGATTCCGCCCAGCTCTGTCCGGTTTCCTTCCAACCATAATGCTAGCCGCCGTCTTGGGTATTGCGTAAAACACCAAACAAATAAATAAATAAAAAGATACCACACATTTAGTTTTTACTGTGCAGTGCAGGCTTATAAATGGGAGTCGTTGGCCAGTCATGCAAAACCTGGCCAGGTACTTGACCCCTCCTCTTATCCCTCCTCTAGATCCTCACTCACTCCTCCCATGAACAGAAAATCTGTCAACATGACCGGTAGTTTTTGAATTCGAGCACACAATGTCAAAGCTCTGTCTTTCTCCGTGCGTATTTGATAACGCAGTTCTGTTCGTATACTAATGAATGTCCAACATATCTACTAATTGACTGAACTGACAACTGTCCCCCTGAACATGCTCCTCCGTAGAAACCATTACATATGATCTGACCCCACGAACTTTGAGAGCCGGAAATGTGTCGGGAACTTGGCAACCACTTCGGCACTGCTGGCTGGATTACAACTGTATCATACATGTGAATGAGTGATTGCTTCATCGGACATTGGAGATAGCCAACATATGTTTGCGATAAGATTGCAGGGCACATATACAGGTCCGTCCTTGACCTTCCAGTGAGTTGCGTGCATTACCAGAATTAAACAGCCTATAAATATCAAAATACACGCGAGAGTTTAATTGCGGCGAGTAAAGACAGATTTGTTTTAGTAATTCACTTATTTAAGCATTTGTTTTAGAAGAAAAGTCTCGGAAGCAGGAAATTATGTTTACAGACCCATTAAATGCCAGGTCAGCGAACTATGCATGACCTGGGGTCATGTTCACAGAATGTTGCCTAACGTCATAACGCCATAGTCACACATAATTTCTATATATGATTTTGGCCAGTACATTAGGGAGAGCAAAAAGCGGAGTAAACCGTCCAAACTATCTAAGGAAAGTTATACAAGCCAACGTTTGCGCATGTGACGACCGATCTTCTTGTAGGAAAACAAGAACAACTATCATCAACCATTTGTTGCCATTTGGGTACCGAGAAGGAAAGTCCTTTTCGACAATGGTACCGAAAGCCAAGTACTTAAACTAATTTTAACTTACCAGCATGCATTTGGATGCGCGAAATATTCTCAGATATATATATTACCCTAAAAATCTGTGTAGAAAAAAGAAATAAGTCAAAAGCGTACCGCTGCCAGTGTCAACCTAACCCAGTAATATTCAGTGATGGCAGTTATCAACCACTAATATAAGCCAAACTGTTGTTTGCGTGCTTCAAAGCTTTTCGTCGTATAACGAACACCATCCTGCATCAAAGCTTTAAAGCTTATCGTTTTAGCCTTGTCAAGTTATGTGCCTACCACTGATAATCCTGCTTTACTTTCATGTTTATTTCTAACAGAAATACCCCCCCCCCCCCCATTTCCATCACAATGCTTTACTGGCGAATGCTTTCTAATCACGTTTTCATGATTACCCCTCTGGAGTAATAGACTCACAAGTTAAGCCTTTTGTAGAAACAGAAAGCAAAGAGCACGGGACACAGGCTCTCGGAGCTAATATTCCCCATCAAATTAGTACCTGTGCCCATTAAGAAACCTTTCGTATCGTTTCAGTTCCACTCCCCGGTTGGTTTATATCAAGTAATCAGAATAGATAAACTGAATGAATCCTTACAAAGAACTACGGCCAAGACGTTCATCTGTATTTCAGTTCAGGGCTTTGATCCATTATGACACATTCAGGTATAATGTAGCCTTGTTGGACGTTTGTCTGTAGTGGCCTTGTACTGGGAAGTAAACAATGGGATCAAGATAAA